>JANFOE010001250.1:165000-333097 GCA_025667525.1 Glebionis coronaria | reverse complement strand
ATATATATATATATATATATATATATATATATATATATATATATATATATATATATATATATATATATATATATATATATATATATATATATATATATATATATATATATATATATATATATATATATATATATATATATATATATATATATATATATATATATATATATATATATATATATATATATATATATGTATATATATGTATATATATATATATATATATATATATATATATATATATATATATATATATATATATATATATATATATATATAAATATATATATTATATATATATATATATATATATATATATATATATATATCTATAATATTTATATGGGGCTAAGTTTGACATAGGAAAATAAAATGGCGCCATGTCATATCCTATGTGTCATTTTAAATACATCCCATTAGCGACAAGAATATACCAATAATAACAATCGGTATATTTTTGGCAACAATAATAATCAATAAATTTTTACCAATAATAACAATCGGTATATTCATAAAATATACGACTTAATTTTTTCTTTCAAAACCGTAATCCTCTTAAATCATCTTCTCTTTCTGTTTTGGTTTTAATTCTCAAAAGTTCGGTTTTACAGGTTATAACTTTCTTTCAAAACCCGAATCGTCATTCGAAGTCAGGTTGGTACTCAAAACCCTAATATGGTTTGATATTCATCATAAACCCTAATGAACCACTTAATCCTTTTTATTATTGTTTTCCAGGGTCTGTATGCAAATTTGCATTCATGGTATTCAACTCTGTGATCACTTGAAGTTGTTGAGGGATAATTTGCAAACCTATGGCACTCCTTGCTTAATTATGTATCTCTCCATGAAATTGTTTTTAACAATTGTACTTTGAAGGGACATTAATTCAGAGCAGCAACCACTGACGACGTGCCTGCTGGTACAGATCCAGTTAGACCACAACATTTTTGTTTTTTGATCCCTTAGTAACATTCACCCTTTTTTTATTTTCGTTTTTGACACTTCTTACTTATGAGCGTCAATATAGTAAAAACATTGTTTCTTTATGTAATTTTAGCACCATTGTAATGGAATCAAATGTACAGCTAACTCTTATGGTGCTTGTGTAATATAGATAGTTTGAATTGCCTAAAAAAAGGGTGTAGCAGTTAATGTTGTCAAAGTTTGTCCTCTTCTGGATAAGCACTCTTTTTTCAAGGCTGCCCTTGATAATTTTGTAGTTGTTGAGCCGTATATTAGACTCAAAGTTGAGCGTTTGCGCACATATGAGCGACTATACTTGAAAGGCCTTGTGGTGCAAGTTGTAAGTAATTATGTTCCTTTTTTATCTTATTAGATCTTCAAGATGCAGAAAATTGATGTAGTTAGATTACATAGCCTAATGATATCTCGCAGAGTGCTATTATGTTCGATATTATGCTGCTTACTTTTTTACGTTTGTATATTATGCAGATTGCTAATGCTCTTTACTATATATAATGCATCTTTGACACTGAACATATTGCAAAAGCTTGGTGTTGCTAAGAAAGTGGTGTGTGGGCTAGAACAATGAAGTTGATGACAAACAACCCTGCTACGTACAACAGACACAAGGGTTATGGTTTGGAAGTTGTAAGTAGAGTGACCCTAGTGAACCGAATCACAAAGCAGACAAGGGATGACGACTTTCCAACATTATATGCAGACATTGAAGGGCCAGGTATTGGTTTGTTTATATCGGTTTCTGGGAATGTTATGTATGTAGTTCTGATTGAATATTCCGGGTTTTCTGATGGAACCCCATATGAGAATGGCGTCTTCCACATGAATTTGATTCTGTCTCGTGACTTTCCACACACACCACCAAAAGGTTTGGTCAGTTTCTTGTGATTATTGAATATTTTTGGAGATAATCACATTGTGTTATAATATTCTTGGAGATAATCACATTGTGTATAAAATTACAAATGCTGAATGTGGCAACTTTGGTGGGCATGGCAACTAATTCAAATCAGATAAATTTTATGAGAGTAAAAAAGGCAGTTATCCAAATTTTTAACGTTTGTTAAGGTGCAATTATGAACATCACGGTATTAGATGAGTTTTTGCATAATTCTGATCCCGATGTTGTGCATGCAAATACACTCCTGGGTCGAATTGACATCTAATGCTACATGGAATAATTTTTTATTTGGTCACCGGAGTTAAATATTTGTAACTATTATTGCCATTGTTTTTGCATTATTTTGGACGAAATTCATTTAAAACCTTATGTTGCTGAATGGTGGGTCTAATAATTTTCACAAGTTGGGATGATTTTAGAAATCCAACAACTAAACTAAAATTGATATTAGAGTGTGTTCCTGTTTATCACGATTAACTTGAGATAGATGTTAAAGCCTTTCTTTTTCATGTTAGAGTTATCCCACAACCACAAATTCTTAATGTGAATGCTTTAGGTTATTTTTTGACCAAGATCTTCCATCCAAATATCACAAATGCTGGTGAAATATGTGTAAACACATTGAACAAAGATTGGAACCCAAGTCTTGGCTTACGCCAAGTTCTGATTGTAAGTAATGTATTCGTAGTTAACTGTGAAAATGGTGTTGAAAGTCACAAAGTTCGGTGATTGACGTATGCCATATTGCAGGTAGTCAGATGTTAACTGATTGAGCTGTTTTCTATATCTGCATTAAACAAGCAAGCTGGTAAAATTCTACTTGATGATTATGAGGAGTGTGCTAAACATGTAAGGTCAGTAGTTAAAACCATGTTGTCTTCTTAAATTCTTTCACCTATTAACTATGTTGAGTAATTGAACTTTATTAAATCGCTACAAAGAATCTCAAATGTTGAATTATAAGCATGATGTAGTCTTAGATATGCATGATGTAGTCTTAGATATTGGCAAAAATTTATTAGATTATGAATAATTACTTAAACGAAAAACTAAAGAAAGTTTGTAAGGCTACTTGAAGCACAATTATGTTCAGATTCCTTATCTTCTATCTTTATAGATGAAGTCAACCACGGAGTGTCATATTCTTTATATGACAGTAACTCAAGCATGCCTTCCCTGACTAAATTGACCACATAGAATTCTCTTTGCAAGTTCCATTTGAGTATTTCCAGTTTAGTGATTTCTAATGTCTTTTGGAACTTATAGTAATGTTGGTGTTTTTTTTATGTATGCATGTATTTAACAGGCCTTGGTTTACCCGACAGGTACATCAAAGTATGTGTATGCTTTGTTCAATATCATCAACCAATCATTGAGTAAATCAGTAAAGTGTTGTTCTAATCCTAGATAATACACAATCGGCAAGATTATTTTCTGTGTATACACATATTTTTCTGCGTGATTCTTTTTCATGCCATACAGGACATTGATAAGCATACCTTTGAGTCCTTGCAATGGGTGACCAGTTTATCTCCGGTCAACTTAGATTTGGTTTTGCATTACTTTTGAAGTTGGTGGTTACTTGGTTTCCTAGAGTTGTTGCTGCAAGCGATTTGTATGTGTTGCGTCTTTCAGGCTCTCAATAAGTCTATGATCGGTTGCTGCTAGAGATGTGTTGATGTACTACTCAATGCTTCTACCATGGGTTACTGCTGGAGATGATCAATCTTTGGTTTGGTTTGTTTACATTGGGTTTTAGCTGGCGGAGGTATAAAGGGCTGATTTTTTGGCACCCTGCTCAATGAGATAATGGGATATCTCTCGACCATTGGTCTTTCAAGTTAAGTGATTATGTGGCTATTCACTAGCATCAAGTGTGTATGTAAGAGAGTTGGTTCTTCTGTTTCTCTTTAAAGGCAGTTTGTATATTAATTATGTTAGAATGCTTCTATATTTCCTGAACTTCGCTAACAATATCATCAGGTAGTAACTATTCTGCCTTTATAGATACTTGAGGTTATAACAATTACAATTTAGCCTCTGCTGACTTAATCCTTGCTGTATGATCTCTTGAAGGGAACGAGACAACTGATATTGATGAGGTTGATGTTGCGGTTAATAATAGTAATCAGGTTATTTAAATAACTTGCCTGTAATACAATCTCGGCTTCTATTTTCTCCTGACCACATGAATATTGAGTTTATTGGTTAGGGTTCCTTAGATTCTTTGGAAGTATTTGTTCTTTATTTTGGTAACTGACGAGACTAATTATTAGCAAGTGATGTTATAATTGAACAATCTGAAGTTCAAATTTCTGAAGAGATATTCTTTTTTAATACTGTTGTAAATAAGCGTTATATAATGGAGGCTAAACAACTCCTAAAATCGGCTAACTATTTGACCCTATTTTCTGACAAAGGGTCTCTAATTTTGTTTTGTTTACAAATCTATTTTTTTGGCATCTCCATTATTGCACCAACCGAGTTGTTGTGAATGTTTAAATTTTGTTACATTTTGGCTCAACAGAATGTGTAATCTTTGACTTGTGGGTAAAGAGTTTTATGAACTTGGTAGTTGTTACTGAAAAATGTGTGATAGGTATGAGATGGGCTTAGATCACTTGATGGGTCCTTATTTATTTATTTTCGTAAATACAGATTTAATCAGATTTGTTATGGTTATATAGTCTCATGCTACTCTATACAAACAAGAATAAGTCGGCACTGACAATTAGTGCCCGATATGGTTTCCTACTGACTGCTCGCCATATAATATTTAATTTCTATACTTGATAAAAAAGATAAAATTGGGTGTTCGTTATAAGTTTTTGACTTGGTGTTAAGAATCGGCTTACGTCCATTGGAGGTGTTAATTGGAGATGTAGGCCTTAAGACAACAAGAACTAATTTTATTGTGTAAACTTGGGGCTGTTAATTTGGTAACCTCCAGTTAGCATACAAAAATGTGTACAAAAGATGTGTTAACACATTATATTATGGGGGTGTTTGGATGTGCGGTTAGTAGGAGATTATGTCCAAATCTCAGTTCTAAAATGGAGATAAGTAAAAAAAAGTGTTTGGGTAATAAATGGAGATAAGTGATTATTTGCGTTTAGAAGCTCCAAAATGGAGTTTTGAAAAAGTTAGTAGGGAGCTACTTATTTCATTTTCAAAATGGAGTTTTGGAAAAGTAAACTTTCCAAAATGGAGTTTATTATCAAATAATCAAATTTGCCAAACACTCAAAAAAGTGATTATTTGATTATTGCGATTTCAAACTCGAATATCAAATCCAAACACTATTTTTTAAAATGAAGTTTTCAAAATTATGATTGTTCAAAATGGAGTTTTCAAAATGAATAATTTGTTTTCAATAAGCACATCCAAACACCCACTATGTATTCTATCACTTTGCGTAATCAGATTCATGTTAGGTATATACATTGTCAATGTTTTACACATAAAGACACATTATATACATTGTCTATCGTTTTACACATAAAGACGTAAAAGCAGTCCCTGTTTGCACATTATACTCTACAACTAAAATCATACGACAAATTAATCTCCTTCCTAATGAGCTCCAACCAATAGTTACTATTTAAGTGTAACTTTTCAAACTTTATGTGTGCTCCAACCAATAGTCACTATTTAAAAGTAGGGTTGAGCGGCAGATTCAGACCGGATTGCACCGACTAAAACCAGACCGAACCAAGGACCGAATTAGTCCAAAACCCTGGACCGAGACCAGACCGAAATGGTCCGGTCCAGGTTGGACCGGTCTTGTCCAGTCTTCGGTCTGGTTCGGTCTTTATTAGGCAAAATAAACAAATTTTTGGTAAGACCGAGCTGGACCGGACCGATCGGACAGAAGACTGAAATGGTCCAAAATCACAGACCGACGACAAGATAAAATTTTCTCGGTCCTGTTTTCTGGCGCAACGGTCCAAATGCTCACCTTTACTTAAAAGTGTACGTTTTCAAACTTTATGTGTGCTAAATCGGTAATGGATTGACAAACTTACTTTAAAATAATATTTATGAATTGATCCCGTTCGTTGATTTTTGTATGTCCGAAGATTAACATAGGAACGAACCGTCCGTTTAGTGAGCCAAAGCATGACATTATTAAAAGTTAGTTTCATTTTAACAAAAACGATTTTATCACACGGATAACGATATGTCCCACTGCTAACCGATATAAAGGATTGACAAACGTTAATTTGAAAAAAGATATACGAACCGAACCCGCCCGTTGGGCGGGTTACACAACTATATATATATATATATATATATATATATATATATATATATATATATATAATATATATATATATATATATATATATATATATATATATATATATATATATATATATATCTATATATATATATATATATATATATATATATATATATATATATATATATATATATATATATATATATATATATATATATATATATATATATATATATATATATATATTGCCCTATGTTCTATATGCTTAACTAATATAGTCCCAAAATAACAAAATCCCCAAAAGATTTTAGTTATAGTCCAGTTTAAAAATAAAAAAAAATTACTTTTTATTTTATTTAAGAATTTATCTGGTTCTCTATAATTATTGCTCTGATACCATTCTTTGTGACACCCCGGGTCGGGTCAATTACAGCGGAAGATAATGTTTGGAATGTCACAGGGATGGATCGATAGCAAGTAGTACATAGAGCATGGGATAAGAGATTATCCAACATATATTACATGAACAGTTTACAAATTTATAAAAATTGTCTTAACAGGATAAAAATAAATTGTTTATTTTGCCCAAGTAGAAACCCCTGATGAGTCCTACAATGCAGACTACTATGATGCTTGAGTCCATGCACACACCACGTACTAGCTTCATTTTCCTAAGAAAAACATGCTTAGAGGGTCAACATAAAGTTGGTGAATTTACAGGCTTAATAAAATAAGTTTAGACATTAAACGATCATGATAGTAGTAATGCACAAAGCATTCATACTAAAGAGGTAATTACATTCCCTATTGCTCAAAACTGAAGCTTAACTTTCCATAGTTCTCAACAGATGAGAACCCGGTGCCTTACAAAAAGGCTCCCAATCCCAGTTCCAACATGGTATACATCTGTTGTCCCGACCAAGGCACATTGAGCGCTACTCACCCAGATGGGGATCATCAATCCAAAATAGATCTATTTATAACATTCGGGCAAATTGCAATAATTTTAATACTTGCTACAATAGGCAATCGTAATCAAATTTTATACAATTCAGTTTATGTCCAATAAAAATAAGTTGCATGTTTTCTACCCCGTAGAGGAAAAGTCTATCAATATTTTCTGTGGGGCTGTAAAATCACCTTAGAGTTTGTAACGGCTGTGCAATAAAAGAAATCCAAGTAATGCTCACGTCACAGTCTACTGTCTAATTAAATAGTACAGTCTCAATAAACAATACAAGAAAACGTATTTGCATGCTTATACAGTTTTTAATCAGTTTATTAATGCTACAATGTTTATTTAATAACTGTTGTGCAAGTATTAATAACGTTCATTTAAACTTGTAAACAAATTTCCTGTTTAAGTAAAATGTTTTACTTACAATTTTTGAATAAGTATACTTGTATATATTATATATAGTTTATATAAATTATTTTATAACGCAAAATATAAATATTTTATTTAACTTAAAGTCCTCAAAAGTTTCCAATATTTACAAAATAATTTATAAGTTACAAGTTTAAGAAATTACAGTTTTAGTCCTTATAGTTTAAGTTTTATTCAAGTTTTACTAAAAAATAAAAATGGAATAAGGGTTTAGGGCTTGTTTATGTTTCGGATAAGTGCAAAACTAGTCCCTCCATATTTTTATTAAAGTGAAACTTTCGGATTTTACATTATTAGTACCTAGGGCTTGTAATACTTTCAGGTTATGGCAGAAATAGTCCCTCTAGTTATAATTAGGTTTTATAACTTTCATTAAATGGCAAAAATTCACTTTATGTGACGACATTTAAGAATTCCCATTAATTATCATAGTCACACACGCATAGAGTAGATTAGAAAACGTTGTATAGTTTTGGTTTGGTGTGTGACTATATATACCACTCCAAGGCTTCCAAGGAGGGGTTGTTGCTTGTGTTTTCATTTGTGTTTAATACATTTTTCTTTCTTTTCACACACAACCCTCTATCTCTCTCTCAACCATGGCTGCCACCATTTACCACCACCCACCAAGACCACCAGATCTTATATAGCAAACCTACAATAGGCATCAGAGCTTCGGTTCAATCCTTGGATCGTGTTTTTGTTTTTGATTTGGTGGTCTAAAACTTCTTTTTGGTCCGTATCTATCATTTTTGTCACGGTTTGTGTTTTCTATCAATATTCACAATTTTTTGTCACTTTCACATGTTCTTTGTCACGTTATATTATCTGTCCATCTATACAGTCCATCCCTACATTTCACATCTGGTCTTCAAGTTGTCTCATATGACCTTTTTTGTCTCACTAGTTATCTTATAATGGTCAAAAGTCAAACCTGCCATATTTCTTTAATCTGATATTGATTATGTGACTGGTTTTGTGTGCTATTATCACTTTCTGGGAAAAAATTTTTTTGGTAATTTTGTATGCATATGATGATGAAGATGATACCCAAAAAAAACAAGTTCCTGGAAAAACGGAAAAAGGACATCGTCTGGATAAGATCGCATTGATTGTGATGGATGAATACGATGACTCGCTGCGATGACTCGCTGCGATGACTCCCTTTAATGACTCGCTGCGATGACTCGCTGCGATGAATGGCTGCGATGACTCGCTGCGATGACTCGTTGTGATGTGCATTATGTTGCGATGGGTGTATACAGACTGCGATGGCCTTACTATTTCTTTAACATTGTGATGATATTTGTTTTAAGAAAAGATTGTGACAGGTTTAACAAAAACATTGCCCGAGACCTAAAGACTTGACCAGTACCATTATATCACCAACCACCAACCTTATTACTCCCAATCAACACCAAAACTAACCTATCCCATCGTCACCTAATCCCCATCGCATATAGACTCAAAACATTTAAAACAGAAAATTAACTTGATATCAGTTTGGTTCAATGTAACATAATCTTTACATATTTTGTCTTTGAACAACATGCATCACAGATCCATGTTTGGTTTACCCATTTTTACTATTCAATAAAAGAAAAGAGTTCAAACTAAAGAGTTTGCTCTTATTTTTTTCGATTCATGTAGACGACACACAAAAGCCAACATGCTATCCACTGTAACCTGCCTGAGACCTTTGGTCTAAAGGTCTTGTCGATGCTTACTTCAATTCGTTCTTCACTTTGAAAACAATGAAATCACTACACCAATTAATGGTGGTTGATATTCGTTTTTACATGAGGTTGGAAGTACGGTTCATTTTAGAAGATTGAGATGAGATAATATTGTTATGAGATGGAGTGATGGGATGAATATGAGATGGATTATACTTTTAATGGTGGCTGGTCTAATTTTTAGATTAGAGATTGGGGGACGGAGGTTTTGAGGTTGGTTGAAGGATTAGATGAAGTGTGTTGACTATATTCAGATGGGAGAAATGTGAGGCGGAAGAAACTAGGATTAGGTTTAGTTAGTGTGTAAGTTTAGGGTAAACCTATCTTATATATCCTAACTGAATTTGGATCGGGTCTAGTTTTCCCTAAATATTAGGGTATCACGCTTATTACTGGACTGAATTTTTGGGTCAGTGATACAAGAGATTTTCTATGGTTGAAAAAGTTCGATTCTCGGAATCCTCTCGAATTGATCTCAGTTTAAAGTGGAATGATTGTTCTTGGTGACAAAAACGGATTTGGTTTTCTAATCTACTAAACAGGGAAAGGAATAAAATGATAAAGTTATAAACTTAAAACAAGCAACAAATAAAAAGCAACACTTGAATTAAAACTGGAAAATGCCCTATGCGGAAAAAGTCCTATACGAAAAACAAGTCTATTCGGAATGTTACTATGCTGAATAAATGCTCAATTCGGAAAACTTGCCTATACGGAAAAACATTGGCTATTCGGAAAGTAATGTCTATGCGGAAAAATCTGCTCTATGCGGAAAGCTAAGGCTATTCGGAAAGTATCTCTATGCGGAAAAACATAAGTCTGTTCGGAAAAAAAATGAACCTATGCGGAAAAATAACTTTATTCGGAAAAATGCTCTAATGCGGAAAAATTGCCTACTCGGAAAAACATGTCTATGCGGAAAATTAAGTCTATTCGGAATATAAAATATTCCGAATAAGAGACGAAACCAATTAGCTATGCGGAAAGCTAGAAAGATTCCGAATAAGGCAAACAGAAACTCGCCTATTCGGAATATTTGTCTTGTTCGGAAAGATCTGGGAATCAAGAACAGAAACAGTAACAGAAGAACAGGGGACACGAATTTAAATCCAAACCAACTCAAATACTCAAAAAGGTTTTACCAAATTAAACACAAATCATTTAAATACCATAAGAAACAAATCCCACCAATAAAAACACTAAATCAACAACTTTTTAAGATCAAACTTGAATCAAATAAAAAACTTAAGAACTTGCAATAAAAATGGAGATGAACAAGATGAATGAAAAGATGGAATTGAAAGATTAATGTAAAAGTAACAAGAGTAATGATAAACACTTACAAGATTTAAAGAGAAAAATGAAAAATCACCAAACACCCTAATGGTGTTTGTGATGAACCGAACCTAAGAACTGGGAAAAAGAAAAATGAAAAGCTCCCTCCCTAAAATGTGAAGGAGGAATCTATTTATACTCCTAGTGGTTGGTTGGTGAGTGGGCTTTCTCCCTTTCTTCTTGTCTTCTCGTCTTTTCAGAAAAGTTGACGTTTTCGATTCTGATTCGGGATTTGTCGTCGATTAAATTCAACTCGTCATTTAATTTCTTCGTTAAATAGACTAGAGTTTCTTCAACATTTGTAAATCTTCCATCTTTGGTCCTTTTCTTCGATAAATCTTCAAATAGGCCCATTGACTTCAAATCTTTTGCATCTCTTGGACAATAGACTTTATCTTGAGTCCTTTTCTTCAGTAAAACCCGTGCAATCCCATGTTTTCTTTAATATTCATCCGGTTGGCTCTGAAAACACAATAAACACAAAAACCACGCATAATTCCAAACAAATGATATTAACTACGTGTTTTAAATCTCGTTTTAGCCCGAATTAAGTGGTAAAAGGATGGGTGTTTACACACCTATCAAATCCCCTACACTTAACCATTGCCATGCCCTCATGCAATGCTTAGTGATAAAGTAAATTTACATTTTTCACATAATTAATCAACCTTGGCCTTATTAACATACTACTAAGCAAAAATTAAAGTACTAAGAGAACTTAAAACTTTAAAATAAACAAAAGGATAGAAAACCATTTTCACTTTTGAAAATAGCTATATGGAAGTAACTTACAAAGAGATCAAGGACTTACATTAGGGCTTTGGTGCTGCGAAGATTTATCACCCTCAAGTTTCACGTTCCCCAAACTAAGCTTAAAAACGAGATCATTGTTATTATAAGTTAGCAAATCAAACACTTACACACATGGCTTAATTAAATGCTTAAACTCCCTTATTCCTAGGTGTATCTCTTATATTTTATTTTTGTCTTAGAATGATCATGAAGATGCATTTATGGACTTATTTCGATAGTTTATTTAGGCTGAAAGCAAAGTAGGACGATTAGATCAATAGTTAGCTAAAGGACAAAATCTCTTAAAACTGCTTCTCGGGATATCAAAAAGTTCATATCTTGGCATAACTTGGTTCACGATTTGAGACCTTTCTCGGGTCGATATTTGGCATGTACTTCATACTTCATATCTTCGAGAGACGTTCTTGAGATAATGGTCTTCTCATCATAATAGAGTTTCTTCACTTGGAGACTTTTGAGGGGTACTCCAACTTTGTTGACCACGACTTCATGATTATTTCTTCAATCTCTAATTGGGATTTTGAGATACAACGATCCGCCTCCTTTTCGGACTTGGATCTATTTATCCTCATACCTTGTTAGGGTCTTTTCGGATAGACTTCTCCATGATCTTTATGGGAGTTGATTGCTTTTCGTCGTGAGTCTTGATCCTTCATATTGATTTTAGGAATAATGCTTTTCACATCACTTTGGATCTTCAGCAATAAAATTGAATCCTCATGCCTTGTTAGGGCCTTTTCGGACTCGCCAATCTTCGCGCCCCGCTTCATAAGTTATGCCTTGGCTATGAACTCTCGTCATTACCGAGCAACTTTTAAACGATCTTGGGCTAGAAGCTAAGTAACTTTTCAAATCGTACGACCTTACTTATTGCAGATAAATTATTAGCAAGTGATGGGAGAATAGGCAAATAATTACACCAAGTGAGCTTACGCAAGAATACCGACTTATAATTGACTCTATCATTTCTCGTCCTCCACAATTTAAAATCTCAAGTAATGAGATTCGTGGATACTTAGCCTAATAAACCGATTAAGGTCTACATGGTTAAGGATACTAGCCAGAATAAACTTGGATAAGTCTATTCGGGTTGAGTCAAAATAAACGCAACGGGCCTAATATGTCAAAGATTTCTAAACTAGCTACACCACTTTATTAATATTTTTGACTTTATTGCGGGATATATACATATGAAAGCAACGATAAAAATTTAAAAATTACGACTAAATGGCCAAAGTTAATAAAAAATTTGAAAAATGTTGAAAAATAGGATTTTCCGGTTAATTGAAGGCATTTTCATGGAAAAGTCCACTTAAAACTTCGATAGAAGTCCCCCCTACACTTAAGATAAACATTGTCCTCAATGTTCAAGCATGTGGGAAAAGTCTCCCCTACACTTATGACATTGTGCATGTTGGTTAACTCGAGTTAAGGAAGAGACGACTAAAGTGATCAATTTCAAATGTGAGTATGAAGAAAATTGAATCACGATAGTTGAAAGATAGAACCGGATTTCGGATAACACGGGAGCACGGTTCTTCAAAGGTTTCCAAGATTGCAGTTATCCCTGGAAGCACATCACCACACAAACACACACGACCAAAATAGGTCCTCCCCTACACTTAGGGGGTTAAAGGGATAGATACTCGGGCTGCCTCCCGAGGAGCGCTTGTTTTTGATAACCGAGTCACGAGCCTGACTCGACCCAAAATTAGTTCATGGGGAACGTGGTGAGGGATGGAATCACCTCCTGAGAGGTGTCCTCACCAAAGTACAACTTCACTCGTTGGCCATTCACCTTAAAATTCGGTCCATTAGGTTGAGAGAGCTCAAGAGTACCATATGGAAAAATTTGGGCAATGGTGAATGGGCCGGACCAACGAGATTTGAGCTTGCCCGAGAAGATTTTCAACCGAGAGTTAAAAAGTAAGACTTTGTCTCCAACATGGAACTCTCGGTTTTTGATCTTGGAGTCATGAATGAGCTTAGTTCTTTCCTTATAGATCAAAGAATTTTCATAAGCCTCATTCCGAAGTTCATTCAGCTCATTGAGTTGGATCTTGCGTAGGTCACCGGCTTTGTTGATATCAAAATTAGCCCACTTCAAGGCCCAATAAGCCTTGTGCTCCAACTCAATGGGGAGGTGGCACGCTTTCCCGTACACAAGACGATAAGGCGTACAGCCGATCGGGGTCTTGTAAGCAGTACGGAAAGCCCACAAAGCATCATCAAGTTTATCAGCCCATGCGGCACGATGCTCTCCCATGGTTCTTTCCAGAATTCGCTTCAGTCCTCGGTTGGATATTTCATCCTGGCCATTAGTTTGTGGGTGGTAGGCTGTGGAAAGACGATGATTTACACCGTACTTAGCCATGACTCTAGCAAATTGGTCATTGCAGAAATGAGTCCCACGATCACTAATAATGGCACGAGGCACACCGAATCGAGCGAATAGAGCTTTCAAAAAGTTACAAACCACCCTTGCGTCATTAGTAGGTAAGGCTTTGGCTTCAACCCACTTAGAAACGTAGTCAACGGCTACAAGGATGTATTTGTTTCCTTTAGAAGAAGGGAATGGCCCTATAAAGTCGATACCCCAAACATCAAAAATTTCACACTCTTGAATGAAATTCTGAGGCATCTCGTCTTTATGTGTGATTTTGCCTTGCTTTTGGCAAACATCACATCGTTTGACCATATCGTGAGCATCACGGTATATGGAGGGCCAATAAAATCCCGAGTCAAACACTTTTTTAGCGGTGTAGTTGGGACCAAAGTGACCACCGGTGGGTCCTTTGTGGCAAGCATCAAGGATTTCAGACGCTGCCGGTCCATCAACACATTGGCGAATAATCAGGTCGACACATTGTTTGAATAGGTAAGGGTCGTCCCAAAAGTAAGTCTTAATGTCGGTGAAGAACTTTTTCTTTTGTTGGGACGTCAACCCTTCCTTGAGAATTCCACCCGCCAAGTAGTTTGCAAAGTCCGCAAACCACGGGGTTTCATTCGGCTTCGAGTTTATAGACATTAAGGTCTCCAAGGGAAAAGAATCATTGATTTCTTTGTTTGGAAGGTCTCCAAGGGAAAACTTGCCTATACGGAAAAACATTGGCTATTCGGAAAGTAATGTCTATGCGGAAAAATCTGCTCTATGCGGAAAGCTAAGGCTATTCGGAAAGTATCTCTATGCGGAAAAACATAAGTCTGTTCGAAAAAAAAATGAACCTATGCGGAAAAATAACTTTATTCGGAAAAATGCTCTTATGCGGAAAAATTGCCTACTCGGAAAAACATGTCTATGCGGAAAATTAAGTCTATTCGGAATATATAAAATATTCCGAATAAGAGACGAAACCAATTAGCTATGCGGAAAGCTAGAAAGATTCCGAATAAGGCAAACAGAAACTCGCCTATTCGGAATATTTGTCTTGTTCGGAAAGATCTGGGAATCAAGAACAGAAACAGTAACAGAAGAACACGTGACACGAATTTAAATCCAAACCAACTCAAATACTCAAAAAGGTTTTACCAAATTAAACACAAATCATTTAAATACCATAAGAAACAAATCCCACCAATAAAAACACTAAATCAACAACTTTTTAAGATCAAACTTGAATCAAATAATAAACTTAAGAACTTGCAATAAAAATGGAGATGAACAAGATGAATGAAAAGATGGAATTGAAAGATTAATGTAAAAGTAACAAGAGTAATGATAAACACTTACAAGATTTAAAGAGAAAAATGAAAAATCACCAAACACCCTAATGGTGTTTGTGATGAACCGAACCTAAGAACTGGGAAAAAGAAAAATGAAAAGCTCCCTCCCTAAAATGTGAAGGAGGAATCTATTTATACTCCTAGTGGTTGGTTGGTGAGTGGGCTTTCTCCCTTTCTTCTTGTCTTCTCGTCTTTTCAGAAAAGTTGACGTTTTCGATTCTGATTCGGGATTTGTCGTCGATTAAATTCAACTCGTCTTTTAATTTCTTCGTTAAATAGACTAGAGTTTCTTCGACATTTGTAAATCTTCCATCTTTGGTCCTTTACTTCGATAAATCTTCAAATAGGCCCATTGACTTCAAATCTTTTGCATCTCTTGGACAATAGACTTTATCTTGAGTCCTTTTCTTCAGTAAAACCCGTGCAATCCCATGTTTTCTTTAATATTCATCCGGTTGGCTCTGAAAACACAATAAACACAAAAACCACGCATAATTCCAAACAAATGATATTAACTATGTGTTTTAAATCTCGTTTTAGCCCGAATTAAGTGGTAAAAGGATGGGTGTTTACACACCTATCAGCCAGCTTTTGTCTTAGGTCGAATTTTGGAAGAATTTGGGCTACTGGGTTTGAAATGTTGGCACAATTAGTATAACAAATGTATTCATTCTTATTTGGCACAAGTTTATTATAAACTTTGTGTCAAAGATTATAATTTTGTTATATTAGTCGTATTCGGATACCATAATGACAAAGTGATCAAGTGACAAGACAAAGTGACAAGATTTATTTGATGAGACCAAGAAAAATGGCTAAATTTTTTAGTGGCTACGGATTTGTTTGATCGGGTATTAATAATTTGGAGTTGAAGATGGATTTTTTCGAAGGCGTAAACTTATTTTATCTTTGAAGATAACTTGCTCGTGCTTAATCTTAGAATGAAGACTTATTTATCTAGTTTCTGGGTTCGGGGTGGTTGGTTGATGACTCGGATAACTATCACTTAATGAGCTACATTATTGTACTCCGTGTCACGCGCATAGTCGACATGGATAATTTCAAGAGGTGTTGTGCTTATATACTTCTTTAGTGATGTATTGGGTACTTAGATATTTCTCCATCATTCCTCATTCAACAATTGTTCAAGCTTAAGTCACAAGATCGAGGGAGTTTTATTCAGTTTCATGTTTGATGTATCTGGTTCATTCCATCAGTGGTCACTTCAAATTGCTTACAAGAGGGTTGGTAAAGATGGCCATGGAGAGTTTATGAGTAGAGAATTTCGATCAACAGCTGATTCTCACAAAATATATAATTCTGCTTATTTATTATTCTCACGAGATTTCAGGTACATGTGCGTACGATTTATTGCTGGTTCCGAGTTTCGAAACCATCAAGGGGAAGAAGAAGACACATTGAACGCACAACGAGTACACATGATGAACTTCATACCTTCTTTTGATTTGAAGACATTCCGGGAAGACAATTGTCATAACCGCAGAGAAAACCAGTGTTTTAACTCATGGCGTTATCAATCTCTAAACGGTACACTACTGATTCGATGATTAATTATTTTGATGTTGCAATTATTCATCATCATTATCCTATATGGAGAGATATGCACTTTCAGGAATTAATTGAATCTGGTGCATCTCCAGAAGAAGATATGTGCATTTCTGGGACTTAATTGACTCTGGTGTTACGATGTCAACTTCATGAATGGGATAAAGTGTCTACTTTAGTATTTGAGCTTCATACTTTGGATTGATTTACTTTCTTCAACTATGTGGGGGAAGAAATGTCTTGATTCTTTCTAGTATGCATAACTTGAACTCTCAGGGGGAAGAAAAATTCAGAAGAATTATTCAAGCGTGAGAAGAGAAGTTGTTGATCTACTTGGTGTGCCCCAAACTTTCAATCCCTCATAGCAACATTATCATGTTATATGATGGGGTTTGCTTTTTAAATTCTGATGTGCGCTTAATCATTCTAAGCTTTATTGAAAGCTTTGAAGTTGCTTATGAGGATTGTCGGTTTAGGGGGAAGCTATTTAAAAGCTTTTACATCAAGTTTATGTGGCATGAATTAGGGGGAAGTTAATTCAGAAGCTTCTCCTTAGCCAGAAGTATATGGATTACTTAGCTCGTGCCGTTACAATATTTATACCACAAGTTACTACGAAGATGAGTCACTCTGAAGTGAAGACTTAAAGTCAAAGACCTCAGAATCAGCATTGGACGCTTCATGGAAGCTTTTGTTCTTAATCATTATGTACTTGTTATGAAAAATATTGTAAGGAATTCTACACGTCGTCCCATGGGGGAAGATTGTTGGAAATTCACTTTATGTGACGACATTTAAGAATTCCCATTAGTTATCATAGTCACACACGCATAGACTAGACTAGGAAACGTTGTATAGTTTAGGTGTGGTGTGTGACTATATATACCCCTCCAAGGTTTCCAAGGAGGGGTTGTTGCTTGTGTTTTCATTTGTGTTTAATATATTTTTCTTTCTTTTCACACACAACCCTCTATCTCTCTCTCCACCATGGCTGCCACTATTTACCACCACCCACCAAGACCACCGGATCTTATATAGCAAACCCACACAAAAACAGTCCCTAGGGCTTCTATATGTTTCGGCTTATTACAAAAATGGTCCTTAGGGTTATAAAATGACAAAACAACTTTAGGGAATTTACAAAAATGGTCCTTAGGGTTTAATATGTCACGGATGACATTTATTAAGCCCTAGACTTTTAGATATTTACAATATTAGTCCTTGTGCTTAATGGTTTATCAAAACTAGTTTCAAATGTTACGATTTTAGTTCCTAAGTTTTATAAATTGTCATTTTTAGTCCAAAAGTTTTTATAAGTTATATTTTTGTTATAAAAACTTTATTTAAATATTTAAAATATTAAATGGGTTCATTAAATGGACCAAAAGAACTAATGGGCTATCTAGTGGGCCTAAACATATTTTAAGTCCACTAATACACTAAGATTAGTTAAATGGACTTTCAAAACATTAAATGGGCCTAATGGGCTCTTGAATATATACAGCTATATTGTATGGGCCTATTGGGCCTATTTAAGTTTTAGACTATGGTTACATGGGCTTGATTAGTCCATTAATACTACTTAGTTATTTAATTAAGGTATAAAATGTATGTATTCTTACAAGCTTATTATTGGTTTGATAAAATTAAGTCATGATCTTCAAATAAGGAGTAAAACTCATGGCAATATTTTATTTGGTGTTTCAAGTAAGATCTAAATTAGTTTCAAGTTTTCATGCAAGTTAGAAGCCCTAATATAAGGTCATAACTCATGGCTATAATTACTTATAGCATAACAAGATAAAGTTTAAGCTTGTTTGGGTTTGCATGTAAGTATAAAAGTCCTACAATGAGATCTAAGCTATATACAAGTTTAGAAATTATTCATAAGTCCATAAAGATCTATATAGCCCACGGCTATAATGAATCTTGGTATTCCAAGATGAGACTTAAGCTTGTCATATGTTTACAATTATCTACGAAGTCCAAAAATAATATCTAGATTTATTACATGTATTCAAGTTCATCACAAGTCCCAAAAATGAAACATATAGCCCACGGCTATATTATTTTTCCTATGTGTTCTTATTATAAGATCTATGCTTATTACATGATTATTAAGTTAAATTAACGTCTTCACATAAGATCTAGGTTTAACATAAGTTTGAATGTCCATTTAAAATCCATCTATGAAGTTTATAGCCCACGGCTATATTTTCATACATCAAAGGTTTTTATGATTTTTAGTAGTTCATTATACATAGATAAACACATATTCCATCATTAACACTTGTTACATAAATCATTGATGTGTTCATAAACAAGCCGTGACCTTTAAGGTCATGTTTTTTCTAGTTGTGAGTTACACAATATTACCCATTAGATTTATGTTTATAAGTTTAACTAAAAATCCCAAAAGTAACACTTATAGCTCGCGGCCATAAATAAATCCATGAAATGGTTTTTATGATTTTTACAATGTCTAATATAGGTAAATAATCATATGTTTCTTACCAAATAGTATTTAGGCATGTCTCATGATATTTCAAAAATATGTCGTAACCTATATGGCCATGGTTTCACCAAATCTTGGTTTTTCAACAAGTTTATTATATGTGTTCATTTGGTGGATGATTAATACAAGGTTTTTACCAAGTATGAAAATTCGTTGTTCCAATCCATTCGAATTGATTACCAGTTGAAACTGTGACTCAATCGTTCTTGGTGAAAGATAAAGTAAAATTATTTTCTATTTTAAAATTAAAAGGTACAATGAAAATGTAAATGTCGTGAAGTAAAAGTGGAAGTTTAAAACATGAAAACTAAAAATTAAGACTTAAAAATAATTGACGAAAAATTAAGACTTTAAAAGTAAATTTGAAAACTTGATAAAAATGTAAACTTAAAATAACTATAAGGTAAAACAAAATTAAAACGACACTTATGATAAATGGCGGGAATAATAAAGTTTTAAAAATTAAACAGGTAGCAAGAATCAAAACGTAAATATGAATAACAAAAATCTAACCTAATTAGGAAAGGTGATATTAGACCTAATTCGGAATATGAAAGATCAACCTAATTCGGGATAGACAATCCACAACATAATTCGGAATCCAGTCTCATACCCAATTCTGAATCAATGGCTCACAATCTAGTTCGGAATCCTCAGTCCTACACTTAATTCGAAATGGCAATCTTGAAACTAATTCGGAATCCAGGTTTTACACCTAATTCGGAATGTAAACCCTGGACGTAATTTGGAATACCAGAATACCACTCCTAATTCAGAATAAGATCCCAAATGTATTTCGGAAGATCCGCTCATAAATCTCACAGTCTCGTCTTTAGAAGGTGGATAAAGAGGTGTCAAAACATAAGTACTGCGGATTTTAGTGTCTTCCGGTTTCTTCTCCTTTGAAACGGGTTTCTTCATATCCGAAGGAGGATAAAGACCATAATCAAAGTCCAAAGGAGGAGAATCATTCTCATTGGGAAAGTAAGTATTGAGAAAAGTAGCAAAATCTCCCTTAAATGAGTAATTATCCAAAGTATCAAGAGTGTTCGGTGGAGGATCTTCATCAAAGTAGGAGTAAGGTCATCATGTGAAGAATCACTCGCAATAGTATCAACATCATCAAAATCATCATAAGTTGGCATGTCTTTATACTTTGAAAAAAAATCATCAAAATCATCCATATTAGAACTAGAATCCTCATCATAAGCATCATAGATCGGTGGAGACTCATAAATTGGCGGGGGATCAAAATTGGAGAAAGAATCATCAGAATCATCCACATAGTCTTGGAAAAGTGGATTATCATAGCAAGACTCGAAAAGAGGATTGTCATATACAACAAAATCATCAAGCTTTATACTCTCAAAAGTAGTACTAAGCTCTTCTTGAAGCACATTAATCATTTTCGCCGATTCTTTTCCATTTGACTTACTTGTAATCTTCCCCATCTTAAAAACTTGAGCATCATTCCCGACCCTTAAGATTAATTCACCTTCGGCAACATCGACTAAAGCTTTTCTGGTTCGCAAAAATGGCCGTCCAAGTATTAACGGAATACGAGGGTCCATTTCATAATCAACAATAACAAAATCGACTGGAAAAGTGAAGGTACCAACTTTAATAAACACATCTTCGGCAATACCAACGGGGTAAGCGAGAGTTCGATTTGCTAGCTAAAGAGTCATCTTTGTCGGTGTAAGGTCGGGTAATGATAGCTTTCTCCAAACACTTAAAGGCATCAAATTAATACTTGCCCCGAGATCGGCTAAGGCAGTAAATTCTTTAACTTTGTTAAAAATGCAAGGCAACACAAAACGACCGGGATCTCCAATTTTTTCTGGAATTTCTTTAAGAATGACTGCAGAACAATTTTCATTTAAGCGTGTGTTGACAAACTCATCCATCTTCTCCTTCTTGTTAAGCAATTCCTTGAATGCTTTGACAAATTTCTGGATTTGGACAAGTGCTTCAATAAGGCTAATGTTGAAATTCATTTGGGAGATCGTCTTCAAAAAGGAAGTAACTTGAGAATCCTCTTTTGTGAGCAATTTGCACTTGTCTAACCGAGAAGGATAAAGGATGTTGGGTTTAGGTGGTGTAGGTGTAGCAGGTAAATGTTGATATGTTGAAGGTTGAGAAGTAGAAGGTTTAGAGGTGGAAGGTGGGGTTGGTGGGGGGGTGTTGCTTGAGTACTTCTTCATTAAGAGGTGGAGACGGTAATGGAGAACTAGTACTAGGCATGGTAGTATTAGGAATAAATGGGGGTGGAGAAGGTATAGATGGAGTAACGGGAGGAGGGGTAGAAGGTCCTACTAAAGTTGCTCCACTTCGGGTAGTAATAGCACTCACATTCGCTCTAGGGTTTGTTTCGGTTGTAGAAGGAAGAGCACCTTGGGGGCGAAGGGCTTGTAACATTTGAACGAATTTCCTATCCGTGGACTCTTGCATTTCCTTCATGGTTCTCTCATGATCGGTTAATTTTTGTAGAATCAAGTCCATGTGAGGATGAGGTAAATTAAACCCTTGTTGTTGAAACCCTTGGTTTGGGTATTCGTTATAAGGTGGAAAACCTTGAGGATTGAAACCTTGGTTTGGAAAGCCTTGATTTTGTATTTGGTAATTTACCTGATTTGCATTTGAGCCCCTCACATTGGCATTACTTGGAAAATTAGCTCTTGGCGGCCCTTGGTTGTTATGGGTGGGTGGGGGTGGTCTTTGTTGAAAGCCGGGTGGAGCCAAGTAATTTGTCGAATTGTAAGACAAGTGATTAACATCGACATTAGGCTTGAAATGAACTCTCTCGGTGTTGTTGTAAGCATACACTTCCCCGTGAGATTGATCATAAGCTTTATCACAATTAGCATAAGAGTGTGGACCACCAAAAGTTTCACAAGTTATATTAAGAGCATGGGCATGTTGAGTGAGAGGTTTATCTCTTAGAACAAGGTGTTTTACTATAGAAGTAAGCTCCTTAATTTGAGTAGTGACTTCACTCTCACTAGTAGTAGCCATAGTAGCCCTAACACTCTTGATTTGAACTTTGGCTTTGTTTTCAATGATATCCCAAGCTTCATTCATAGTTTTAACCAAAATATTACCCCCCGAGGCACTGTTTAGTGAATCTTGGTCATTCAAACTTAATCCATTATAAAAAGTATTAATTTGATGTACCTTTATAAAACCTTGTTGTGGACACTTTCTTAAAAGTTTCTTAAACCGATCCCAAGATTCACTAAATGTCTCACCGTACTTTTGTTCAAAGTTGATAATGTCATTCCGCAAAGCGGTAGTACGCGAGGGTGGGAAAAAGTAATTGATAAACTTGGTCTCAAGGTCCATCCATGTGACAATACTCTGGGGTGGTTCCTTATCAAGCCAAGTCCGGGCTTGTCCATCGAGGGAGAAAGGAAAGAGGAGCAAACGAATTGCCTCTTGTGAGACCCCATTATATTTAACAGTATTGGATAAGGGCACGAACCTTTTAATGTGATCCTGTGGATCATCATTAGTGCGACCTGAGAATGGTGTAGCGGAAACCATTTGTATAAAACCGGTCTTGAGCTCGAAGTTATTTGCATCAATAGCTGGAACCACAATCGCATCTTCATTGCCTTCAACATGTGACTACAAGAGCTCGATCATAGGACGGTTATCCATTGTGTTAACAACAAGAGGAGGCTCGATGACAGCAGCTTGAATGGACTTCCTTTTGCGTGAGCGAGTACCCATACACCTATAAAAGAAAAGAAAAGCAAAGAAATAGAAGAAATAAAGTTAACGTGAAATAAGAAAATATTTTTGGTGCAAAACTTTGAAAAAGAAATGCTTTTTATGATTCTTCAAATGTTTTTGGATTTTTGAAATTTTTAATTTTTATGGATTTTTGAAAAAAAATTAAGCAAGAAAAAGAACGTTAAAAAATGAACGGATCCCAAAATCCAACGCGTCTCTCACAATAAACCGTTAATCTTCACGAAAAGAGCCGGCAGCGGCGCCATTTAATACAAGAGATTTTCTTATATAAAATTTTATTCGTTGAACCAGTCTTTTCGAATCGATTACCAGTTCAAAGTGTGACTCGGTCGTTCTTGGTGAAAGATAAAGTAAAATGATTATCTATTTTAAAATTAAAAGGTAAAACGAAAATGTAAATGTCGTGAAGTAAAAGTGGAAGTTTAAAACTTTAAAAGTAAAAATTAAGACTTAAAAATAATTGACGAAAACTTAAGACTTTAAAAGTAAATTTTAAAACTCGATAAAAATGTAAACATAAAATAAATCTAAGGTAAAACAAAATTAAAACGACACTTAAGATAAATGGCGGGAATAATAAAGTTTTAAAAATTAAACAGGTAACAAGAATCAAAACGTAAATCTGAATAACAAAAATCTAACCTAATTCGGAAAGTTGATACTAAACCTAATTCGGAATATGAAAGATCAACCTAATTCGGGATAGACAATCCACAACATAATTCGGAATCCATTCTCATACCCAATTTGGAATCAATGGCTCACAATCTAGTTCAGAATCCTCAGTCCTACACTTAATTCGGAATGGCAATCTTGAAACTAATTCGGAATCCAGGTTTTACACCTAATTCGGAATGTAAACCCTGGACGTAATTCGGAATACCAGAATCCCACTCCTAATTCAGAATAAGATCCCAAATGTATTTCGGAAGATCCGCTCATAAATCTCACAGTCTCGTCTTTAGAAGGTGGATAAAGAGGTGTCAAAACATAAGTACTGCGGATTTTAGTGTCTTCCGGTTTCTTCTCCTTTGAAACGGGTTTCTTCATATCCGAAGGAGGATAAAGACCATAATCAAAGTCCAAAGGAGGAGAATCATTCTCATTGGGAAAGTAAGTATTGAGAAAAGTAGCAAAATCTCCCTTAAATGAGTAATTATCCAAAGTATCAAGAGTGTTCGGTGGAGGATCTTCATCAAAGTAGGAGTAAGGTCATCATGTGAAGAATCACTCGCAATAGTATCAACATCATCAAAATCATCATAAGTTGGCATGTCTTTATACTCTGAAAAAAAATCATCAAAATCATCCATATTAGAACTAGAATCCTCATCATAAGCATCATAGATCGGTGGAGACTCATAAATTGGCGGGGGATCAAAATTGGAGAAAGAATCATCAGAATCATCCACATAGTCTTGGAAAAGTGGATTATCATAGCAAGACTCGAAAAGAGGATTGTCATATACAACAAAATCATCAAGCTTTATACTCTCAAAAGTAGTACTAAGCTCTTCTTGAAGCACATTAATCATTTTCGCCGATTCTTTTCCATTTGACTTACTTGTAATCTTCCCCATCTTAAAAGTTTGAGCATCATTCCCGACCCTTAAGATTAGTTCACCTTCGGCAACATCGACTAAAGCTTTTCTGGTTCGCAAAAATGGTCGTCCAAGTATTAACGGAATACGAGGGTCCATTTCATAATCAACAATAACAAAATCGACTGGAAAAGTGAAGGTACCAACTTTAATAAACACATCTTCGGCAATACCAACGGGGTAAGCGAGAGTTCGATTTGCTAGCTAAAGAGTCATCTTTGTCGGTGTAAGGTCGGGTAATGATAGCTTTCTCCAAACACTTAAAGGCATCAAATTAATACTTGCCCCGAGATCGGCTAAGGCAGTAAATTCTTTAACTTTGTTAAAAATGCAAGGCAACACAAAACGACCGGGATCTCCAATTTTTTCTGGAATTTCTTTAAGAATGACTGCAGAACAATTTTCATTTAAGCGTGTGTTGACAAACTCATCCATCTTCTCCTTCTTGTTAAGCAATTCCTTGAATGCTTTGACAAATTTCTGGATTTGGACAAGTGCTTCAATAAGGCTAATGTTGAAATTCATTTGGGAGATCGTCTTCAAAAAGGAAGTAACTTGAGAATCCTCTTTTGTGAGCAATTTGCACTTGTCTAACCGAGAAGGATAAAGGATGTTGGGTTTAGGTGGTGTAGGTGTAGCAGGTAAATGTTGATATGTTGAAGGTTGAGAAGTAGAAGGTTTAGAGGTGGAAGGTGGGGTTGGTGGGGGGGTGTTGCTTGAGTACTTCTTCATTAAGAGGTGGAGACGGTAATGGAGAACTAGTACTAGGCATGGTAGTATTAGGAATAAATGGGGGTGGAGAAGGTATAGATGGAGTAACGGGAGGAGGGGTAGAAGGTCCTACTAAAGTTGCTCCACTTCGGGTAGTAATAGCACTCACATTCGCTCTAGGGTTTGTTTCGGTTGTAGAAGGAAGAGCACCTTGGGGGCGAAGGGCTTGTAACATTTGAACGAATTTCCTATCCGTGGACTCTTGCATTTCCTTCATGGTTCTCTCATGATCGGTTAATTTTTGTAGAATCAAGTCCATGTGAGGATGAGGTAAATTAAACACTTGTTGTTGAAACCCTTGGTTTGGGTATTCGTTATAAGGTGGAAAACCTTGAGGATTGAAACCTTGGTTTGGAAAGCCTTGATTTTGTATTTGGTAATTTACCTGATTTGCATTTGAGCCCCTCACATTGGCATTACTTGGAAAATTAGCTCTTGGCGGCCCTTGGTTGTTATGGGTGGGTGGGGGTGGTCTTTGTTGAAAGCCGGGTGGAGCCAAGTAATTTGTCGAATTGTAAGACAAGTGATTAACATCGACATTAGGCTTGAAATGAACTCTCTCGGTGTTGTTGTAAGCATACACTTCCCCGTGAGATTGATCATAAGCTTTATCACAATTAGCATAAGAGTGTGGACCACCAAAAGTTTCACAAGTTATATTAAGAGCATGGGCATGTTGAGTGAGAGGTTTATCTCTTAGAACAAGGTGTTTTACTATAGAAGTAAGCTCCTTAATTTGAGTAGTGACTTCACTCTCACTAGTAGTAGCCATAGTAGCCCTAACACTCTTGATTTGAACTTTGGCTTTGTTTTCAATGATATCCCAAGCTTCATTCATAGTTTTAACCAAAATATTACCCCCCGAGGCACTGTTTAGTGAATCTTGGTCATTCAAACTTAATCCATTATAAAAAGTATTAATTTGATGTACCTTTATAAAACCTTGTTGTGGACACTTTCTTAAAAGTTTCTTAAACCGATCCCAAGATTCACTAAATGTCTCACCGTACTTTTGTTCAAAGTTGATAATGTCATTCCGCAAAGCGGTAGTACGCGAGGGTGGGAAAAAGTAATTGATAAACTTGGTCTCAAGGTCCATCCATGTGACAATACTCTGGGGTGGTTCCTTATCAAGCCAAGTCCGGGCTTGTCCATCGAGGGAGAAAGGAAAGAGGAGCAAACGAATTGCCTCTTGTGAGACCCCATTATATTTAACAGTATTGGATAAGGGCACGAACCTTTTAATGTGATCCTGTGGATCATCATTAGTGCGACCTGAGAATGGTGTAGCGGAAACCATTTGTATAAAACCGGTCTTGAGCTCGAAGTTATTTGCATCAATAGCTGGAACCACAATCGCATCTTCATTGCCTTCAACATGTGACTACAAGAGCTCGATCATAGGACGGTTATCCATTGTGTTAACAACAAGAGGAGGCTCGATGACAGCAGCTTGAATGGACTTCCTTTTGCTTGAGCGAGTACCCATACACCTATAAAAGAAAAGAAAAGCAAAGAAATAGAAGAAATAAAGTTAACGTGAAAAAAGAAAATATTTTTGGTGCAAAACTTTGAAAAAGAAATGCTTTTTATGATTCTTCAAATGTTTTTGGATTTTTGAAATTTTTTATTTTTATGGATTTTTGAAAAAAAATTAAGCAAGAAAAAGAACGTTAAAAAATGAACGGATCCCAAAATCCAACGCGTCTCTCACAATAAACCGTTAATCTTCACGAAAAGAGCCGGCAGCGGCGCCATTTAATACAAGAGATTTTCTTATATAAAATTTTATTCGTTGAACCAGTCTTTTCGAATCGATTACCAGTTCAAAGTGTGACTCGGTCGTTCTTGGTGAAAGATAAAGTAAAATGATTATCTATTTTAAAATTAAAAGGTAAAACGAAAATGTAAATGTCGTGAAGTAAAAGTGGAAGTTTAAAACTTTAAAAGTAAAAATTAAGACTTAAAAATAATTGACGAAAACTTAAGACTTTAAAAGTAAATTTTAAAACTCGATAAAAATGTAAACATAAAATAAATCTAAGGTAAAACAAAATTAAAACGACACTTAAGATAAATGGCGGGAATAATAAAGTTTTAAAAATTAAACAGGTAACAAGAATCAAAACGTAAATCTGAATAACAAAAATCTAACCTAATTCGGAAAGTTGATACTAAACCTAATTCGGAATATGAAAGATCAACCTAATTCGGGATAGACAATCCACAACATAATTCGGAATCCATTCTCATACCCAATTTGGAATCAATGGCTCACAATCTAGTTCAGAATCCTCAGTCCTACACTTAATTCGGAATGGCAATCTTGAAACTAATTCGGAATCCAGGTTTTACACCTAATTCGGAATGTAAACCCTGGACGTAATTCGGAATACCAGAATCCCACTCCTAATTCGGAATAAGATCCCAAATGTAGTTCGGAATGTGTTGTTCTATGTGTAGTTCGGAATCCACTAGTTTGCATATAATTCGGAATTCACCATGGTACTATACACAATTCGGGAAAAGGAGTTGTGCATGTAATTCGGGAAAGTCTGATCCTATACCTAGTTCAGATAACTAGGGTTTTAACAGTAATCCGAACAAAAACAAAAATAAGCAAAATCTATAAATAAGCTAAAACCAATTAAGCACTTATTTAAAAACTTAACCAAATAAAGTTTAAGAAAAAGCTAATAAGCCAAAATTTAAAAACTTTTAAAAACACTAAATAATAAAAATATTTAAAATCAACTTTTTATAAAAATTAACTAATAAGCACTTAATTAAAAATAAGAAAATTAACACAATAAGCAATAAAACTCTATAAGCTATAAGAATCAAACACTAAAAGATTAATAAGCACAATCAAACACAAACATCAATCAATCAAGAACATGATTAACAAACTACATGATTGTCTAAATCAAAACAAGATTAAAAATAAAGAAAGGTAGAATGAGAATGATTAATTAAAAAAGCTTGAAATCAAGATGATTAAAGATTCAAATTACAAGATGAATGCAAAAGCTTGAAAAACATTAAGAAAAACTAGAGAGAGAAAGTATATTAAGCTACTCCTAAAAACTACTAATTAATTCCTAATTAACTAACTAACTAACACCCTTTAATGAAGTGTTTAAGGACTATATATAGGAGGAGGAAAATGTGTTAGTGCTTTCTTCTTTCTTCTCGTCTTTTCTCGATTCGATTTAAATTCTTTGTCTTTCTCGATGTCGTCTTGGGATTTGTCGATATAAATTTAACTCGTCTTATAATTTTCTTCATTTATTAGACTTGAGTTCTTCGACTTTATTAAACTTCCGTCTTTATACTTTTTCTTTGATAAATCTTCAGAATAGGCCTTGGACTTCCGTTCTTTTTGCACTCTTGATCTTTTGACTTCGTCTTTTGTCTTTTTCTTCGATAAAAGCCCGTGAAAGCCCGTGTTTTCTTCCCTTTTCACATTTTGATCCTAAATCACAACAAAAACACAAACCACACATAATTCCGACATTTACGACATAAAATACACGTTTTGGCCTGGTTATTATTATAATTAAGTGGTAAAAGGATAAGTATTTTCACACTTATTAATGATTATGCATGTAAGTAAATACATGAAGAAAGTATAAATGAGTGATACATTCTTGTTATTGTTACCAAGGAAGGATCAAAATAACAATGGAGATTAGTGTTCTAATCTTGATGAAGATGAAACCCTAAATCAATCCAAGCCGTGACCTAGATAGATTCGGCTAGGGTTTATATAGGTTGTTATGGAAATCAATTTGGTCAAGATACTACTAAATGATTAGTAGTAAAGATGAAGACAAGGATCTTGTGTATTAAATGTGTTTCTTGGATGTATATGGCTTCAAGTCGTATGATTAAGAGAGAAGGAGATGACAGAAAGTGAGATTTGGTTTGCATGTGAAGTGAATGTGAGATGTGTGTGTGTTTCAGTTTAAAGATGAGAGAAGGAGATAATAAAATCTCCTTGGTAATTTAATCTTTGCCAAGTGTTAAGTTTTCACCAAGATCAAGGCACCCCTTGCCCTTCCCTTCTTTGTCGTCGTGTGTTTGTGATCAAAAGGGAGGCAAAAAGAGTTTTGCAAGTGTTGTGTGTGTATAAACACAAAGGTAATGAGTACATGTATGTTTTCAAGGAATGTGTATGTATGCATGTTGTAGCATACACGGCTAGACACAAGGTAGGGCAA
This sequence comes from Glebionis coronaria, assembly GCA_025667525.1. Lineage (NCBI taxonomy): Eukaryota > Viridiplantae > Streptophyta > Magnoliopsida > Asterales > Asteraceae > Glebionis > Glebionis coronaria. Next base: position 303,543 of record JANFOE010001250.1, on the reverse strand, counting down.
GAAAGGATTTTAAATTTTGTTAAGTGTTATGTATGCACATAAATGTATGCATTTCATTTGTCCATGTTTAAATTAAAAAGTAAATGTCATGTAATTATTTGCAAAAGCATATAAGTATGTAAGCACACTCAAAACATGTTCATATATATTATGGAAATATAATACATGAGAAATTTTCTAGTATAATTGGGTCAAATTTTATTACATTTTATAATGGTAAAATCATGGATTTTACATCTCTTGTTTTCGTTCAAGACTTCACTATCACCTAATAAGGTATAGTATTCTTGAATTATTTTGTGAAGTTATCCTTAACTTCCTTGTTGAGTCTCTCTTGATTTATTTTAATCTTGCCTCTCTAAGTTGAGTCTCTCTCTTCTATCCTTTCTAAACTAAGTCGAGTCGAGCCTCACCCTTTCCTCATCATGTAATTGTTCTTTGAACATTCACAATGATTGAGAAGAGATACGAAACTTTGAGCATGTAGTTTATTGTATGCTAAACACCATCCATCTTGGTTTTTCTATTCGTTGGCTTATTTGATCTCTTTCTCTATATCATTGAGTCATATTTTTAGTGTCGACATTCATATGCATCCTTTCCTATAATGTCTTATATCTAGTATTTTTCTTAAGTGTCGATTTATCCTCGCTTTTGGTTTTTCTTTATTTTTGTACCTTGATTCCCGACTTAAAGCTTTTGGAGCTTTCTAAAGGAATTATTTTTAAGGTAAAAAATGTCTTTGGTTTGAGATTTTTTTTCTTTCTCGTTGTTAAGATTTTATTGCAGTTAAAATTTACAATTGGATTGGGTGATTCCAAAAATTTTAAGTTTTTAACCTTTTGAGAGGATTTTGGTTAAATCTTGAATTTTCTTGGGTGATTCCAAAAATTCTAAACTTTTTTACCCTTGGACATATTATCATTACATTTGGTATGGATGTTTCTTCTCTACCTCTATTCCAATAATTGTGAATTGATCTTGTCAAGATCCTCTCCTTCGACTTGTCTTTGGATTGATAGCATCGCGTGCACACTTCTTTCTCCAATGCTTATCATTGTTTGTGCAAACGACTTGTTTATCTTCCTCGTTTTATTTTTTCATCATAGTCATTCTTCCTCTCTTTTCGACTATGTGGAATTGTTTTATTGTCCTTGTCATACTCTCTTTATTTCGGTATTCGTGCCAATATATTAAAGTGGAGTATGTCCTCTCGACAATATTTTTTTTATAAATTCGACATCTCTTTTCTATCTTAGTCCTCTTTATATATTTTTGTTGGTGTCACCAAAATAAGTTGGGTTCTATTTTCTATCTAATAGCCCTCTTATTTTTCTTAACTTGTCATATTTTTGACACTTCTAGAAGTTAAGATTGTTTTAGCTTTCTCTTGAGTCCCTCTCTTTGTACTTAAGATGTTTAATGTTAATTCCGCTTGGGTGACATTGCTATTCATATATGCTCTTGTCCACTAACTTTGTTTTGTAGGACTTTTCTAACCCTTCTTTGTAGCTTGTCACTATCCTTGCTTCATTGGTTCCTCAAGCAAGAGGGAGCTCATATCCCGGGGGAGCATTTGCAAGATTTCTAGTCATTACATTTGCGATCGTTGACTCACTTAAATTGCATTCATTGAACATCTTACAAGTATTGAATTATGGGATCTCGAAGATAAGCATATTATTATGCATGGAGTTGGTTAACCTATGATGATTGAAGACTTCACTAGGATGACGCAAGCTCAATATCTTTGGATGATGGGTCTACGGTTTGGATTCTTGCTTCTCAACCGACAACCACAATGGATGATTAGATTTTTGGATGCATGCTCTCTCGAAGTCAATCCTCCTCTTCTACAAATAAAGACTACCTTTCGGATGCAAGCTCTCGTGACATCAATTCTTCTCTTCTTCAAATGATGTGTTATCGATGACTACCACTTTGGATGTGTGTTCTCTCGTTTTTTGTTTTTGTTGATGACAAACGTAATAATCGCAATACATTATGTAAAATGTTAAGGTTCTCGTAATCACTCAAGGATACATTTGTATACTTCTCTCGACACCTCCAAGCTCGCATTCGCATGAATCACTCTAGGTATGAATACACATGTCATAACCTAACTAAGTGATAAAGGATTAATATTTTCTTAAAACTCACATTTAATCAAATGTGACAAAAGATTTTAATAAAATTTATTTTTAAGAAAATGTTTTATTAAAAAGAAAATGGAAATTTAAATTTGGTATATTCCATATGCCAAAAGAATATCCTTTGAGGGTATAAATGGTAGTTCCTTGCTAAAGGACAAAAATGCACAGACTCCTAGGCTGAGGTTCCTTATTGATAAGGAACCGCCACCCGAGGTTCATTATTGATAAGGAACCGCGGGTATATAGAGCCGTTGCACTCTTGTCCTATAAACAGTGGATCATTTTCAGCTTTTCTTTCAACCCTTTTTGCACAGTTTCTTCAAAAATATCTTTAAACTTCTTGATCAGTTAGTTTTGATTAATCTTGTTTAAGATGTGATTCTATCCTCCATCCTCTCATCCTTTCAAGTGCAAAGAGAAGAACACTTTCATTACCATGAAGTGTTGGGTTCATAACATGATGAAGATTTCTCCTTCTAGATCAAGTCATTGTTTTCCTACTATGTATATGTAGAAGATCCAAGTGTTGGATTCACTTGGATGTGTTTGTAAGGGTAGAAGATCCAAGTGATGGGTATCCTTGGATTAGGTGTTAGTTGTGTAGATCCAAGTTTGTTAATACTTGGATATAGTGTGAGAGTCATAGATCTAAGTGTTGTGTGCTTAGATCTATATGGTTTATGTGTTTAGGACATTTAACACAAGGTTTGTTATGTTGGGCCATAAAACATAACTAGTGTGAAGATCGGTGTAGATGGGTGTAGATTGGTCCTACCTAAGATTAGGACTCGACATCTAGCCTTGTGTTGGAAAATGGTGAAGTAGGCGACGTGTGTAGATTGTTCCTACCTAAGATTAGGAATCGACATCTAGCTAAGTGTTGGAAATGTTGTAAGCGAGGTGTATGGTTTTCTCCACCTTAAGGATCTTGTTGATAAGTGAAGTAACTCTCGAGTAGGGTACTCGAGGAGTGGAGTAGGGCGAAGAGGAGCTTCGTGACCGAACCATTATAAATCATCGTGTCGGTACTTTCCTTTACATTTATGTCTTTACTCTTATTGATGCATTTATATGTTGTTGTGTGTTTTATGCATCTCATAATCTAAACAACTAAGTTGTGGAAAAGTTAAGACTTAGTACGTGTGTTCTTCATGTTTAGATTATGGTCAAGTGTACATCACTTAATCTAAATATCTTAGTTGTGGAAAAGCTTATGCTTAGTACGTGTGTGCTTAATGTTTAGACTATTGCTTGATGTACTCTTCATTTGATGTGTTTGTGTGTTTTCTTACTTGTAGTATTTATCTTTCAATCAAACACATCTCATATCTAGTCAAGCTTGATCGAGAATTTGATACCAAGGATTTTTTAAGATTAACATTCAATAAATGGTTTCGTCCACTGTCGGCGGTTCCCTAAATTGACTGGCGGTTTTTTATTAATAAAGAATCGCGGGTACAATAAAGAACCACGCACAGTGGATTAAGCCGAAATGTTTTGAAAATGAACTAGAAACTATTCAACCCCCCTTCTAGTTTCTACACTTTTTATCTCATTTTGATTTTTCCTTTGAAGTAGAATAGGGTTAGGATTTTTCTAGATCAGTTTCCTATTTTTCCCGTATTTTGTTTATTTTTTATGATTATTTATTATTTTAATTTTTTCGAAAATAAATTTAAAAATAGATTTCAGTAATTAAAAAATTTCAAAAAATATTTTTTAGTTATTTTACATGTTTTTAAGGTTTACAATAGAAACTTTTTGGATTTTGACTTTTATTTAGTTATTTTTATTTTTAAGGTTTTCATTTAACTTTAAAATTAAATAATAATTTATAAAATCATTTTCATACAATTTGGTTTACATATTTTTCTTAATTGGACTTTTTAAAATTATTAGGTAATTTTTATAATTTTTTTTAAGTAGTTCGAAAATTTCTTCGCGTTTTACGTATTTTACGTTACTCATTCAATCTTAGCATACTCCGTTTTCATTTTCTTTTATTTTATTCTTTACAAAAGTGTAATAACTCATTCAAATACGTCTATATTATTTGGCATTTAAACACCATACGTCCTCGAGAACGAACTCAGTGACGAGCATTTACGTTTTCCTAAACGTAGTGTTTAATACTTACCCACAATTTTTGTGCTTGTTTTTCCTAAAGCAAACAACTAAAAACCACTACATCAAAAAATGGCGGCGCTGCCAGGGAGGTGTGTTTAGCCATATTTATTATTCGTGTTTGTTTGACTATTTAAGTTTTTATCGTACATACTCGTTTTTATTTTCTTATTTCTATTAGCCATAGAAATAAATCGTGTTAAATAGAAATCTATTAACAAAAAAAATCGTTTTTCGTTTTTATTGTGAATAATATATTATATTTACATAGTACAACTAATACACAATAATTATCCAAATACGCGAGAAATCGCACCTTAAGAGTGGGTGTTCCGGTCATTATTAAGTGTATCGATCTCAAACAAAGAAAAAAGTCAAATAGATAAATACTCTTAATTGAATTAATCTCAATAAATACAAACAATAGGGTGGGTATAAGGCTGTTGTATTTCTCGACCTAAGAAAAAAGGCTCTTAAGTGCTTCACGCCGCCTCGTTTCCTCCGCTCGCTTGTGCGAAAATGACGATTAATTAGGGGTTTGCCACATCAAGTATTATTAATCTATTTTTGTGAGTTTAAATTATTGAACCCTCGACATGTTTTGGCGTTCCGCCAACATTTCAAAGTCGAACGAAGGTTTTTACTTCACGTAATTTCCTTCACTCCTATTGGATTCATTAATCGAGACCTTTGATTAGTGGATAGTTTTTGTAGATTAATTTCTACGTAATATACCCAAAATCAAAAAAAAATTGAAAAACCAAAAACACAAAAATAATCTTCTCATTTTCCCTCTATTTTCTTAATTCTTTTCTTTCACCCTCTATATCGTTTAACTCTCATTACGACTTTCTCGTTACATCATGTCGGACGATGGTGGAAATTATTCGTGTCCATATTGTGGAGGTCCGCCCGACGGTCGTAATTGTTATAAATTGTGAGATTTTAGGAGGAAGGGAGAGGTATATCTACAACTCTCCTCAAAACGATCATGGTGACGGATTTCAATCCTACGACCAAGCTTCACAATCGCCTTTATTTTATTCGCAATGTGATGTGTCTTATTAAGTTAATATTGTGATAATAATCAAGATGATGAAACGAATCAAAACGACTATGGTTACGAATTCCAATCATATGACCATAGTCCACAACCGCCCTCGTCTTATTCGTGTGATTTTTTTCGGTTTGGAGCACCATTTTGGATTTAGTTGTACATATGATTATAATGACCCTGAATCGAATCCTAATTTCATTAACCAATCTTCCAATACACACCGTCATATTCATGCGAGATTTGTGGAAACGAACCTCATTATGGGTATGATTGTCAACCGATGAATCAAAATACGTCTTTCGAGAATCAATTCTCCAGTTTTAACGAATCACCTCCACAATATACGAGTTAAAATTATGACAATGGGGATTTTTATCTACACGACGAACCGGATTTTTCATAAAACCCGTGTTGCGACAATTGTTGGGGGCCTCACGATACTTTTTCGTGCCAACCGATGAATCATTATGAGCCATATCCATGCTATAATTCCAGTTTGGACCAATCACCTCTACAACATATTTTCGATGATGATCTCGGTTCTAGCCGCATCGATGAAAGTTCTAATCGCTTAAATGAACGACTTGAAATGCTCTTTCAACTAATTATGGAAAAAAAATACCCCAATTGTTGAAGAAGTTGAAAAGAGCATCGAAGATAAGGAAATGAGGGCGTCAACGAACGAGGTTTTTGAAAATGTTTTTGAAAATAAACACCAAGAAAAACTCGTAGCCTACTTAGGAACGATGAACATTGTTGAACCGTCACCCTTAAAAATTAATCTTTCTAATGAAGAGGAAATTATCAAGGAAGAAATTCCGTTAAATAATTTTGAAAAAGAAGAAATTTATAATATTTTAAGGAGAATCGTTGACCCCTCATTTTTAAAGATGAAGATGAACGAAATTGAGTTTTGGAGGGACGCGTTAGTGCTATTTCTAAGTCTTTTGAGAACCCGCATTCAATCCCTCCAAAGGACCAATTTTATACCGTCAAGGCTACACCGTCTTGTGACGAGCCTTCCATTCCTAAATCCATGCCGTGTGAGATTTTAGATTTATCATATGAGAAGTCCGCCAATGGACTCGCTCACATTGATACGTTTTTTGACGCTGATGTTGAAACCACTAAGGCAAAATCTTCAAATGAAGAGCCTTTCACTCCTAAACTCACTATGGAACCCGATTCCTCTCTAAGTATAGGAGAGACGAATCTAGCACTAATCCTAGCGTTGAGATCCCTATTCCAATCCAAAGTGAGCCTACGGTTGTCTCCGAAGATGAGTTAAGTGATTTTGCTCTCAATCAATTTTTCCACGAAGATTCTAACGAGATAAATCACGATAGTGAGTGTGATTCTATTTCATGTGATGATGTCTCTGCCAATTACAATTCGGGAAGAGAATCAACGACTTTTTCGAACCCGCTTTTCGATAACAAAGATTTTTCCACTAGTGATGACGAGTCACGAATCGACGAGGACGTTCAAACTAACGTTTTTAAAATCTTTTCGAACCCTTTCTTAGAACTTGATGACGTGTTCATTTTTGGAGACGTAAATCCTCTCTTTGATGAGACGTTCGAGGACATCGAGAGTGAGGATTCTAAGGATCCTAAACTCGATGATCCGGATTTGCTAGTCACCCACCCGAAGTCTCATACGGATGAGACTTCTCTCTCTACTTGTGATGTTTCCATTCTAGAGGGGTTCACCTGTGACAATCCGTCAATTTATGGTTGATATTTTATTCTCAAATATTATTTGAAAATATTATTTTAATGATACAATATGAACTCACTTATTTTTGGGAAGAAATTCGGATTTACGTCTTGGAGTAGCATCGACTACGTCTAAACCGGAGGATTCAACGTTACGTGCTTACGTTTACATACACCGTCCTTGGTGACAGTCCGACATTTCAGAAAATAAATTTATCCATGAATATTATTTTGGAGTTTTAAATTTGTGTTAGTTCATAAACTCACAAATTTACGAGAAGAGATTAGGACTTACGATTTTATTTTAACGTCCTTTACGACTAAACCGGAAACCCTAGGATTACGTATTTACGTTTTCGAACTCCGTTTTTGATGAAACAATTTTTATTGGATTCGTTTTGTGACGTTGAATCATAATTTATAAAAACGTTTTTCGTAAAACGACCCGAGCGCACGCAAATCGAGGAAACTAGAATCGAGGAGTACCCGTAAATAAATGGGGATGAGACAAGTGGGACACTTGTCCCACCCCCACTCCAAAGCCGGCCTAAAGAAGCTACATAAACCATGAGGTGTCACAACCTCATAAACAAGTACACACTTGTCTATTTTTGCTTACAAGTTAAGCACATCTTGAAACAAAACCACTAGCCAACTCCTTTTTCCATCATTTGCAACATGCAAACCATCCAACATTTCCTCTCTACTCTCTGTTTGAGCCGTCCCTCGTCCCACTCAAAACCCTCATTTGATCAAAAATCCACCACCAAATCATGTGTTATTTACACATATGTTGAAGCTACTTTCAAACCCTATTGATTGGTGGTGCTTATAACATCCAAGGAGGAGTTTTCATGGAGTAGTAGGGCTGATTTTCCATAAGGTATTCATGAATAATGGTGCTCTTGAAGATGGTGTTGGCTATGCACAAGTTTCTCCATCCAAATCCATGTCAAACTCATAACCTACATCAACTTGGTGGTATAAAGATTGTCCTCCTCATCTTCTTGTTATTTTGATTATGAAAACATGTATTTTCTTTTCTATTGTATATGTATATGATAATTATATGATGATAAAAATGTTATGTGGGGATTTGGTGTTGATAAACATGATTAAAAAGGTGAAAAACTATAAAGAACAAGGCTAAAATCTTGCTTAAAAGTGATGGCTGTATAAAACAGTAAAGAAACAGGTCATGGACTGATAAAATGATGAAGTAGAATCCATTTACAGTAAGCTATATGTCTTGTACACATGTGAGAGTTGGTCATGCAATGGAATCAAAATAATGAGTGAGATATGATCAAAACAAGTTTAAGATACAAATCTGAGTTCACTGTTTTGGACGATTTTTAGAAAATACTTAGAAGATGATTCAATAGTAGCTATAGAAGAGTTAAATGTAGCACATATTATGTAGTTTATGTGATAAATATTTGAGATTCTATCTCCATATATAACTCAAGATATGGTAGTTTTGGTGAAAGTGAAGGTAAAAATCAGATTTTTGAAAAATAAAGTATAATACTATTATATAAGCACTCAAAATTATATTGTATAAAATGTAAAGTTAAAACCCACTAACTCATGAATTTTATTTATATAAATATGTTAAAGGTTAAATAAGTGGACATTTTATAAAAATGGTAATTTGTTAAGTTTTATAAGTTATAAAACTATAAACATGATTTTTACGACTTTTTCGGCTAATACCGTAAAATTAACGTTTTTGTTAAATAAAATTTAGATGGTTGGACCCGTCTAATGAAAACTTTATAAAACTTATATACTGATATATAGACATTTATAACAAGTAAAAACCGATAAAACCCGAACTTTAGGGCATACGGACATTAACGAGCTAAGTAAACATATTGGACTAATACTTGGACTAATAATTGGACTAAATAAGATATAAACTTGTAAAAAGAACTTATTGGGCTTAACCCATTTGGGCCCAACATGGAAAGTATACATACTGATAAAATAAGTATAACAAGGATTAAAACAAGTTAAGGAACTTATAATAAGTTTATTGGACTTAAAACACGTAAATAGGTAAAACTAGTAAACTAGTATAAAAGTCATCGACACATAACACAAAAATGAGTAAATGAGGATATGTAAACCCACTTGATCATCATACATATAAAATCATCATATGTATACATAATTGTTATTTTTATAAAGTCATTGGACAAACGTATAAGACCGAGTATTATTTGTCTAGGTTTCCATGATTGAAGCACGTACCGTACATCCAAATCGCCGATAATCGTCTTCCCACATCAACGTGAGTTCATAGCCTCGCACTCTTTTAAATGTTTTTATAAATGTTTTATAAACCCGCGAGGGAGATAACATGTTAGTTTTTATTAAATAGGACACCATTTGTCCCGATTGTTTGTTTATTGATTTTGGACCCGAATGATTGAATGACCCGATTGTATGACCCGATAAATGATTAAAGGACCCGATAGATGAAATTAAATGGATTATTAAAGTTAGGTTATGTCACTAAAAGTCCCATTAGCATGAATTGTGAACTACCGGGATTTGGTAGACGCTTATGCATTTAATAGTACTATTTGGGGACGATCACCCCAGTTCGCGCCTTGACGGTTGATCCCCGTCGTGCCACATTGATTGGTAAGCGAATTTATGTATGAGAAGATTTCCATAGCGTGACCTTTGTGACGACACGCTACTTTAGATGGGCAAAATTGGTATCGGGTTAGCTACCCGTTGTTGGTTTAGTAAGGTAACAATGTCATGCGGCTTATAATAATCCAAAAACTAACGAAATACTACTAGACGCTCAGAATTACGATGTATTGCCTGACTAGCAATACAGGGTCATACTATTGATATTATGTTTGTGTTTTGGTTTTTATAACCATATTCATATAACGGTTTTTGGTTTCATACAACGTCATAAGACGTATTGTATGATGTTTTTAGGACATTGGCTCGTATAATAATTTTTAAGGCAAATGCCTATATTATGATTTTCGATAAGGATTTATATAAAATGACTTTGGCTATTTTATGGCCTATTACAAAGATTTGTATAAAATGATTTTGGCTATTTTACGGCCTATTACAATGATTTGTACGAATTGATTTTTGGTACTAATTTTATACCAAAGTTATATTGATGGAATTTATTAAACTCTATGAATTCACTCGGCGTTATCGCTGACCTTTTCTTTTAACATGTTTTATCTCAGGTACTTGAAGGTAATTCTCGGGAAGACAACAAGAATTCATGGCCCGCACTTAAATAATATTTTTCCATTCAAGTACTTTGTAAAACTTTGTATGAAATGATATGACTTGGGACCTATGTAGCTTTGATATTTATGAATGGAAATGCTTTATTAACAAACGACGCGATTTTTATGCGTTGTCTATGATGTGAGTAATGTGCTATCCCGTAACACCAACTAGTCTTCCGCTGTACTGAGTTGTATAAATTTGGGGGTGTTACAGTTTGGTACCAGAGCTCTCGTTATAGAGAACGAAAGATTTTTAAAACCAAGGTTTTGAATAAAACATTTCAAAATCTTTTAATTATAAACATTTTTCTAAAAATGTCTAAAAATCTTTTGACTATAACGGTGCCGAAGAATTCCCGAGTTACCGACAAGGCCAGACTGAGAAGTGTTATTTTAATATATATATATATATATATAACTTGGATTATATATATACATATGATGTAATTTTATTACATGATTGTTTGATGATTAGTTTGATTTTTATACGAGGTATTTATACGACGTAGATTGTCACAATGTACCCTAAATTCCCCTAGTAAATTAATCGAAGCTATTCTCGTAGGAATTCTAGCTATCCTAGATCTAAACCAAGTTGTGGATATTTATGATCCCGACAAATGGTTGATATTCGTAGAAGTGTAGATATTAGTTGGTTGTGATATTGAAAAAGAATTGGCGAGATTAAATCTGATATCGATGTCATGACGATCTTTCCTTATAGAGTGGAGTTTGACAAAACATTACCACCTAGAAAGATGTCATCTGATTGGTTGTCATCCAATTCTTAAATTTAAATCGAAAGGGTGAATGTTGCACTTGAGGCTGTCATTGGAACCATTACCCAAAAGCCTCATGCCACTAGTACCTTTCCGAGGAGTCTAATTGAATATATGAGTCATCTCATACTAATGAATCATTTGATAATTGTTGTTGTAAGAGCTATAGGATTGGAATTAAGTGTTGATCATATTGAGCTTTTATTGCCTTTACAAGGCCGAAGAATAAGATTGAAAGTATTGGAATATGAGGTAGGATATTAAATTGAGTATAAAGTTGGTTAAAACTTGAATAAAGTGAAATTTAACCTGTATGGAATATGAAATTGATAAGAGGAAGTCGTTAAGTTCTGTGATTGAATTATAAGGTTTTAATTGATTGTTAGTTTGTGTTAAGGGCTGTTCCTAGGCCATTGTCCACTAATGAGGATGCCCAGTGTCCAAGGAATAAATTGAAGAAATCTTCTTCTAAATTGGGACCGATGGATCTTCCAGGACATATGGAACACCTAATGACTCTTGTAGATTAGTATTCATTGTGGTATCTTTTAAAAATCCCTAACTTAACTGAGATATCAGTTGGTAGGATGAGTTTTGAGAATTGTATGACATAGTAACACGTAATGTGTTACGGTACAATTTTGACTTGTTTGTGATTAATGAAAAAGACTACCTTTGATTGCTAAATTCTACATGTATCGATGTTATCTATCTCTTATTGCTTCATCCTAATGTTCGCATTAGTGATGCAACCATTGAACAAGTACTCATCTTGATTTGAGTTACGTTGTGAATTATTCTTTTTGAGTGCCATCAAGGTCATGAACCTCATGATTATTTGGCTAAGCTCATTTCCTATCATATTGTAGTTAATTCTTGGTGAACAAGCTTTCATCACTCTTTTGCAGATCACACATTGTTTTTATAAAGTTAAAACGGTATCCTTTGAGAAAATTGAATTTTCATCACTATAAGGATTATTCATAGTGAGATTTATAAGTGATTGTTATTGAAATGAAGTTGTTTATAAAACACTTTGGAAAACCTTATTGTTTTCATAACAAAGAAAATATTTGTAAATTTATCTTTGATTCTTATTTAAGAATTAAGCATGAAAATGTTTTTACTACAAACATGGATGATAAAATTTTAACGAACTGAGTATTGCATCGTTAATCTTGAAATTATATATAGTTGCGCGCCTACATACAATTTGGAATGGACCACGCAAGACTGATTAATAGTCACCATATAACTAATGAATAAACACTACAGTTTCTTTGAAGATTGTGAAAGATTAAATTTTATGAGATCTGCAAGAAGTGAAAAATAGGGACATAGTGTTATGGACACCTACATATGTGCCCGTACTATTTATTCTTCTGAGTCGAATTTACTTATCTATGGAAATTGTCTTATTTGACAATTGACAATTCTTTCTTGTCCAATTCTCCCGTAGTGAGATTCTTAGGAAAAGTATTTGATTATCAAGTGTTGATACCCGACTGGATGTATTGACGTTCTTATCATTTCTTATGATTTGATTTCATTTTAATGATGTTAGCCTCAAAATATTGAGCCAAACAAGAATGCTCGGTCATATGTTTATTATGTATCGTATTTTAGAACGTTGTAATAGGTAGTATATTAGTCGTGTTATACGGGCTTAACTTTAGGCTAAAGTTCATTAATAAGTAACTAAAGCCCAAAAGGAAAGCCCGACCCAAACCATATAGTCCATAAAGAAGCCCGCATGTGGGTGGACTATATATACCCTTCCTAGCATGTTAGGAAGGGTGTTGGTTCATTTGTATTCTCACTTCTCAATCTAACATTCACCTAGTTCCAACCATTTTCTCTCTACTTTCTCTCACTACTTTCTCTCTCTAGAATTCTTCTCATTTCTACCTTTCTTTCTTTATTTCGTGTATTACAATCATCTTATATTAGGGACAACAATTGGTATCAATCGCCATGGGGTAGTTTTGTGATTGGTTGTTTTGTTTTCATATGATTCGTGTGATTTAATCCATAAATCATCTCGAATTCGAATTTTTTTGTGCTTTTCGTGTTCTATATCTTGCTACAAATCTTCTATATACTTGTTGTAGAGATTTGGTTGTTTTGGTTTGGATAAAAACACGATCTTGTTGCCTAAAAGTTGCTAAATTTGTTGCCTAAAATTTGCTAAAATCGTTGCCTAAAAAGTTGGAAATAAGGTTCCTTATTGCGACAGCTTAAATTTCGGAAAAGTTAAGTACGGTTTCGATCGCAATAACCCTAGGGTTTTACTTTGCGATCAGTATTGCGATAGCCCCCTTATTCCGACGCTTATTGCGATCGTTATTGCGATCGTGGATTGCGACTGATTTAAGGCAATCTTGAAACGTTACTCTGTCCACATTGCGACAGCCACTTTACGATCTAGGATTTCGATAGGTACACATTGCGATCTGAATATTCCGATCTGGGATTTCGATAGGTACACATTCCGATCTAAGGATTCCGATAGGTACACATTGCGATCTGAATATTCCGATCTGGCATTTCGATAGGTACACATTCCGATCTAAGGATTCCGACGGGTGCACATTGCGATCTAAAGGACATTCCGATGGGCATTCCGATGGCACATTCCGATGACATGTTTAGCTAAATTTTGTTTGAGTATTTTTTAGATTTAGCCACCATCTAGACTAGTTTCGGAACGTAGCTTACACGAAGATTAAAAAAAAAATTTCCACCATCTAGATGACATGTTTAGCCAAATTTTGTTTGAGTATTTTTTAGATTTAGCCACCATCTAGACTAGTTTTAGGTCAAGTAAAATCAAATTTTTTACATACTAGTTTTAGGACATTTCTAGCTCAATTTCAAAATTTGGTGATTACAAATTTTTTAGGTCTACCATTTTGTCGGACTGAGGAATTTATTGTCGGGCTGAGAAAAAATCGCAATTTTCGGAATTTCAACAACCAAATAATCACAACACAACTACTTAAGATCCACATTCGATTCATCATTTCAGAGAATATTGAGATGGATTCTACTGCCTAATATCGTGTGACGAACAACAACATAATGGTGGCAGGTAACAAAGAAAGACCACCAATGCTTGTGTCGGGTCGATATGATCAATGGCAATCCCGTTTTATACGTTACCTTGACACAAAACCTAACGGTGATGCTTTAAGGCAATGTATTTTGGAAGGACCCTATAAACTCTCAAGGATTCAAGTTCCTGCAGTACCAGCCACAGACACAAGTGACGCACAACCCGCATATGAACGTGATGAAAAGAGGACCGACCTCACCCCCGAGAACCGTGCGTGGTTTGATGCAGAGAAGGAAGCAATCTACTTAATTCTCAGTGGCATTGGAGATGAAATTTACTCTACGGTTGACGCATGTCCTACTTGTCAAGAAATGTGGACGGCCATTGAAAGATTGCAACAAGGTGAATCACTTAACAAACAAGATGTGAAAACTAAGATGTTTTGGAACTTTGGCAAGTTTACATCAAAGGATGGGGAATCAATTGATTCTTATTACTCCCGATTCTACAAGATGATGAATGATATGACCCGAAACAAGTTGCAAGTTTCCACCATGCAAGTCAATGTCCAATTTCTACAGCCACTTCAACCAGAGTGGACACGGTTTGTCACCTTGGTGAAACAACAACAAAAGTTAGACGAAGTTTCATATCACAAGCTCTTTGACATCTTGAAACAATTTCAAAATGAGGCAAATGAACTTCGAGCTGAACGAGTTGCAAAGATGTCCAATCCACTTGCTTTGGTGTCTACCACTCAACATTACCCAGATTATCACTCCCGTACTTCAAAGACCTACTCTACTCAATCATCATCACCACGATCATCCATTATCTCCAAGTCACATGTTACAACACGATCCCGAGGCAAAGAAGTTGCAAGAGCACCATCACCCATACCTGAGCAGTCATCCGAAGAAGACAGTGATGAAGAAATAGCTCAAAAGGATAGGGAATTCAAGCAACAAATGGCTTCGTTATGAAGCAATATAAGAAAATCTACAAACCCACCAACAACAACCTTCGAACATCTTCAAACTCGAGGAACACCCATGCACAGAGTCCTCCAAGGTATGACACACGAAGACGTGTTGAGAGTCCTCCAAGGTATGATCGACAACCTAAGTATGATAATCAGAGGGTGGCTACTGTTGTTGGAAATAGGGAAACTGTTGGTACTCAAGTTGTGCAACAAAGTGGGATTCAGTGTTTTAACTGCAGAGGTTTTGGGCATTTGGCCAAGGAATGCAGGCAGCCAAAGAGGGTTAAAGATTATGGTTATCATAAGGAAAAGATGCTGTTGTGCAAGAAAATGGAAGCTGGAATCAAGTTATCAGCTGAGGAAGGAGAAATGCTTGACGACACAGATGATGAACTCTCCGACCAAGAACTCGAGGCACATTATTCATACATGGCAAAGATTCATGAGGTCCTTAACGTCACTGAAGATGACAATGGTCCTATCTTTGATACCGAGCTAATAGATAAGGTACAAGATGATGCTGAATATAATGTGTTTGGTGATACACATGAGCATAGTGATCTACCAACAACAATTACTGACACGTGTATGATGGAAACGGTTAATAGCAATACCACACCCGATTCATCAGACATGTGCAATAATGAGTTTGAGGATGATCAACATGCAAATGAGTATGATGACGAGGAGCGTGTCGCGCTTCCTAATTTAATTGCTAGTTTACACAAAGATGTCAATGAAAATAGAAAGAATCAAAAGCAATTAAAGAAGGCAA
The DNA here is from genome assembly GCA_025667525.1 of Glebionis coronaria. Lineage (NCBI taxonomy): Eukaryota > Viridiplantae > Streptophyta > Magnoliopsida > Asterales > Asteraceae > Glebionis > Glebionis coronaria. The sequence goes on along the minus strand of JANFOE010001250.1, from coordinate 287,619 downwards.
ACGCAGCGCTCACTCAAAACTTTGAAGAATGCAAAGCCGCTCTTATAAAATCTAGTGAGACTATTGATAGTTATAGGGCTGAGCTTCTTCAAAAGACCAACGAGCTTGAGGGGTACAAAAGTCGTGTCATCAACGTTAAAAAGGACGATTTTGAAAATAAATACAATGAAGCTCTTGCTTTGTTAACTAAAGAAAAACGTCAATTTAATGTTTTATTAAGTGATGAACGTCAAAAAACGTATCTTGCCACAACAAAAGTTAATGAACTTGAACAGAGGCTTTCTATGAACACCACCGATTCTGCTAAAATTCTTGACGAGAAGAAACAAGAGGTTGAAACATTAAAACAAGATTTCAAAAATAGACAAAGCAAAGATACTGAAAAAGTAAAGGATCTCGAAGAACAAGTCGATTTTTTGAAAAAAGTTGTTTATAATACACATGACTCTATTCAAACCGTAAGAATGATAGCACCTCGGTCGTTTTTCAAGGGTCAACCTAGCTTTGCCACCCCCAAGTACCTCGAACAAGCTCAAGCTGCAAACCCCCATTTATATCTTGACGAGTCCGAATGGACCACTCATGATTACCCTGTAGCTAACCTCGATAGTGAAGAGACGTCCCTTTGGGATGAGGAGAGTAGATCACCGGTCAATAAAGATTTTGTGAAACCATATAACTATGCTTATGAAAACAGTCTTTATGGTCTTTTCACTCCACAAAAACAGAAGTCTCGTGAGGAATTATTTTTAGAATGCAAACAAAAAAGAATTCAATGGAAAAAAGCTTTTGCAACTAAGAGGAAAACTAATGTTTTTAAATATATTAACTATTTGCCTCTAGATGCTTCTAAAAGCAAAAGTAGAAAAATACTTGGTTTTCTTAAACACCACGTTAATAATGTTCAATCAATTGTTGAAAGCGATTGGGAGAAACGTCAAAAGGATAAGTGGAAAACCGAGATTCCTCACGATATAACTGTGCTTGTGAAAGAACTTTTAATACCAAATACGAAGATAATAAAAGAACATGTTCTTGAGTTTGAAAATTTAATTCAGTCTGAAATGTTTGATGATTTGAAATATGTTGAGTCTCTTGAAAAAGCAATTGATGACCTTCAAAATGACAAATTAGAATTTTCAAACGAATATGATCTACTCTTAGAAGAATGTCTCTCCAAAGATATTTTGTGTGTTACTCTTCAATCTTGTGCTGATATCGATGAATATTCTGATGTTGCATGCAAATATCTTGATAAAATCAAAGAGTGTGAGCGTCTTGAACTTGAGCTTTCGAAACATAAAGAAAATGTTGATAAAAAGGCTTTTGAGTTACTTCAACACAAAACTGATTTCCTTCAAAAACATTGTCATTCTCTTGAACTTGCTTTGCAAAAAGACGTTGGTAGTTTTCCACATGATAATAAATTGCAAGAAAAACTCTCCCAAACGTTTCGAGAAATGAACGAACAGAATTTGGAAATTAAAGGGTTGAAAGCTCAGTTACAAGACAGGGACAGAGCGATAGCAGAGTTGCAGAAACTCATTGCTAAGATGGGTGGGAAGATTGTGGAACCTAGTGTTAAGAAACCTGTTGTAAGACAACCCAATGCTCAAAAAGTGACTAGACCCTCTGTCTTGGGAAAACCATCTGTTTTCTCTAATTCTGCATTTGTAAAACCTGTGTTTGCCCCCAAGACGGATGGGAAGGATAGGTTACCACAAAACACTCCCAAAACAAATATTCGATCACAAAGCATTAAGAACACAAATGTGGTTAAACCAGGGATGTATAGATTGACCACTAAACCCACACAAAACAAAGAAAGTCAATCACCTCAGACTTCTAGAAACACTAATAGACGTGTGTCTTTTACTACAGGAGTAGTCCCCACTGCTAGTGTTAGCCGGCCCCAGCTTAAGAGCACTCGCATGAATGAAAAGGTCTGGCAAAACAAAAGTCAAGGGAAGATGAAGGAAGTAGAAGACCACCCTAGGATTTTCAATGTTTCTAAGAATAAAACGTCTGTAATCGCGTGTAATGACGATTTGAATGATTCGACTTTGAATGCTATGAAAGTTAAGTTTGTTTGTGTGAAATGTGGAAAGTGTGCTAATGCTAATCATGCTATGTGTGTTTCGAATAACGTCAAAGGCGTAGAAACTAGAACTAAGAAGCAAACTGTGATGCCTGTTAGTGCTAGAAAACCCAAACGCAAAGTGAACCATTCTGGTGCAACCCCCCCTAAGAAAAGTATTGCATCAGACTCCACCACTAAGAACCCTAGAAGCAGAATTAGAGAATTATATGAGTCTGGCAGCAAGCCTTGGAAATGGTGGTTTGCTAAACAATGTCCTCCAGGATATAAATGGATGCCTAAGGTTAGGACAGAAAATGTGACTATGAGCGTTAGTGTGTCTCTAAGTGATGAAACTAGGGAAACTAATGAATCAGAAATCACAACTAACATGGAATCCAATTTAGGAAATGCTCCATCGTGTTCTAATTCTTCTGCAGGTGATCGAAGTAATTCTCTTCATAATGGACTCCGGATGCACAAAGCACATGACGGGGAATCTCAAGATTCTAATTAACTTCGTGGAGAAGTTCCTGGGTACGGTCCGATTCGGAAATGATCAATTTGCACCGATCCTAGGATATGGAGACTTGGTTCAGGGGAATATCACGATCAAAAGGGTTTACTACGTCGAAGGGCTCAATCATAATCTTTTCTCGGTTGGTCAATTCTATGATGCGGATTTGGAGGTTGCTTTTAGAAAGAAGACATGTTTTGTTCGTGATTATGATGGGAATGACTTACTTACCGGAACACGGGGTACTGATCTCTACACTATTTCACTACAAGACTCCACATCTTCAACTCCAATCTGTTTCATGGCTAAAGCTTCAACGACTCAAGCTTGGTGATGGCATCAACGTTTATCTCATCTTAACTTCGATACCATCAACTTGCTTTCTAAGAAAGATATTGTGCGAGGCCTTCCTAACTTGAAATTCATCAAAGATCACCTTTGTTCTTCTTGTGAGTTTTGTAAAGCTAAACGGAGTAGTTTCAAGACAAAGACTACACCAAGCTCTAAAGGACGGTTAGATCTTCTTCATATAGATTTGTGTGGTCCCATGCGTGTTCAAAGTATCAATGGGAAGAAATACGTTATGGTAATTGTCGATGACTACTCAAGGTACACATGGACTAACTTCTTGAGGTCCAAGGATGAAACACCCGATGTTCTCATCAGCTTCCTTAAAGTGATACAACGTGGTCTTCAAGCTCAAGTTAAAGTGGTTCGTACTGACAGAGGTACTGAATTTTTGAATTCAAAACTGAGAGACTATTCTGAAGCTAAAGGAATTGAACATGAAACATCTATTGCTCGAACACCCGAACAAAACGGCGTTGTTGAAAGATGAAACCGTACTTTAGTTGAGGCTGCTCGAACATTATTATCCGCTTCAAAACTTCCACTATACTTTTGGGCCGAAGCCGTGTCAACCGCATGCTACACACAAAACCGCTCCTTAGTTATCCCAAGACACGAAAAGACACCATATCACATAATTAATGATCGCAAACCTTCACTCAAACACCTTCACGTTTTTGGATGTACGTGTTACATTATTCGAGATGGTGAAAATCTGGACAAGATGAAAGAGAAAGGTGATGCATGCATCTTAGTGGGATATGCAACTCAGTCTAAGGGATACAGAGTGTACAACAAGAGAACAAAATTGATAGTCGAGACTATTCATATTAGATTTGATGAATTACAAGAAATGGCACTTGAACAAAACAGTTTAAGTCCCGATCCACAACGACAAACGACTTCCGTTCACAACCGCACGGAACTCAGAACTCAAGACCACAACAATGAACCGTCAAGTTCAAAGCTGGTTCCTGAACATGTTCCTAGAGCAGATATGACAGTGGACACGACACTTGAAGAGTTGGAAATGTTATATGGACCAATGTATGATGAATATTTCACGGGGGAGAAACAAGTTGCATCGAAGTCTTCCGCTGTCACTCATGATAAGAATGATGATACCGTTCATCATCAACAAAAGGATACAACTTCATCTACTTCAACACGGGTTGTTGCAGATTTACTTCCTCAGAATATCACATTAACAATCGATCCTACAACATCCACAACTACTGTCATTGCTCTAGAGAACACACATCAAGCAGACGATGCATTATCTGACGAAGACGAATTTATCAACCCATTCGGTACACCGGTACACGAAACTGGAGAGTCTTCTACTCGCCATGTTGATCCGTCAAATATGCATACGTTCTATCAACGACATCCTTCAACACATCATTGGACCCGAGATCATCCTTTGGTTCACGTAATTGGAAACCCTTCACAGCATGTTCGTACAAGATGACAACTAGCAACCGATGGCGATGTTTGTATGTTCGCACTCGCCGTGAGTACAGCTGAACCGAAAAACATCAAAGAAGCCATGGCTGATCATGCTTGGATTGAATCGATGACGGATGAACTTCAACAATTTGAAAGACATAAAGTCTGGGAACTTGTTGACAGACCATACGATGTGACTCCATTAAATCTTCGTTGGATCTGGAAAAACAAGATGGATGAAGAAAATACGATCATCAAGAACAAAGCTAGGCTAGTGGCTAAGGGGTATGGCCAGAAAGAGGGAATTGATTTTGATGAATCATTTGCACCAGTTGCTCGTATGGAAGCGGTCAGGATTTTCCTTGCCTATGCTGCACATAAGGGATTCATTGTATATCAAATGGACGTAAAGACGGCGTTTCTTAACGGTCCTTTGAAGGAAGAAGTCTATGTCACGCAGCCGGAAGGATTCGTCGATCCTCATTATCCTGACAAGGTGTATCGTCTCCACAAAGCACTTTATGGACTCAAGCAAGCTCCAAGGGCGTGGTACGACGAGCTCTCGCAATTTCTGGTCTCCAAAGGTTTCTCAAAAGGTTCAGTTGATCTAAATCTGTTCACTTATAAATATGGGGATGACATTTTGCTTTTGCAAATTTATGTTGATGACATTATTTTCGGGTCTACAAACCCAAAACTTTCAAAATGGTTTGAAAAAGTAATGCACAGCAAATTTGAAATGTCAATGATGGGCGAACTAAAATTCTTTCTAGGAATTCAAGTTCACCAATCCCCAAGTGGTATCTTTATAAACCAAGCTAAGTATTGTCAAGAGATAATCAAAAAGCATGGTATGACTTCATGTGACCCCGTTGGGACACCTTAATCAACCACATCCCTAGATTCTGACTTGGAGGGATTACCCATAGATCAAATGAGATATCGTTCCATGATCGGGTCCCATTTGTACTTGACAGCAAGCAGACCAGATATTCATCATGCTACATGCTATTGTGCACGATATCAAGCACGACCCACTGAAAAGCACCTCAAGGAGGTTAAACGGATCTTTCGGTACCTTAAGAATACCATTCACATGGGACTCTGGTATCCAAGGGAAACCGGTTTCTTTCTAACGGCCTATTCAGATCCTGATCATGCAGGGTGTCTTGATACACGAAAAAGTACTTCTGGTGGTGCACAATTTCTAGGTCAAGATAAGCTTGTGGGATGGTCTTCCAAGAAGCAGGATTGCACGTCACTTTCATCAGCCGAAGCGGAGTATGTGTCTCTATCTGCGTGTTGTGCTCAAGTTCTTTGGATGCGAACCCAACTCACGGATTATGGTTTCCACTTTGATAAAGTACCTATGTACTGTGACTCTAAGTCGGCCATAGCCATCTCCTATAATCCGGTACATCATTCCCGCACAAAGCACATCGATGTCAGATACCACTTCATTAAGGAACAAGTTGAAAGAGGTATCATTGAATTATACTTTGTTGGAATGGATTACCAATTAGCCGACTTGTTTACGAAAGCTTTGTCGAAAGATAGGTTTGAGTACCTCGTTAGGCAAATTGGTATGAGATGTTTGACTCCAGCAGACCTGGAGATTCTGGCAAAGGTGCCTGCTTGATTTATCTATTAAACATCAACTTGTAAATATCTTTGAAAAAGCTAAATACAAAAATATAAAACACATAAAAGCAAAACACAAAATTAAAAATCTTTCAAAATCCAAAAATATTCTTCTTGACATGTCTTTCAGTATCGGTAATATGGACGTGCCTAGAAATGTCGCTCAATAACGACACGGGTATGTACATAAAGCTCGAATGAAAGTTGTAAATATTTTTCAAAACATGTCATTTCTTCTTTTAATAAAGGAAATTGTCTATTTTGGACATATATTTCCAAACAACGGGTAGAGCAATCTATCACGGGTTGAGCTTGTCACAAAACATTCAACGTTTTGAGCTCAACACAATGGCTTGTAATCACTTTCAGATTGCAACCCGGATCGATATTCACGGGGGAGTGTACGATTTAGTACCCTTACCCTCAGCAAAAGAAGAGAAATCTTCTTACACTTGAGTGGATTCGTCAAGACATTCAAAGTCTATGAACTCAAGTTTATGCTTTAGAAAAACCTTTCGACAAAAAGAATTGATTTTTCAAAAAGCGTTGAACACAAATTTTTCAAGAATTTTTCAATGATATTCAAAATCTTTCAAAAATTGTGTGTTCAACAACTCCCATCCTCAAAAAGCGAAATGTGGATAATATCCTCACAATGACAATTCAATTGGATCAATTTTTGAGGGGGAGCATTATAACTTCATGCAAAAGATTAACACATCTTTCTCCCGGAGATTTCAAGATTATTTTTCAAAATATATTTTAATCAAATTTGGTATCTCTAATATCAAAAGATTTTATATATTAGAGATAGGGGGAGAAAATGTGATTAAAATGTGATCTAATATAAGACTCAAGCACTTTAACTCTTACCTACATGTGCGAAACACTTTCGATTATCGATGCACATGTGAAGGGGGAGCATTTCTGAAACGACAAAACTAGCAAGGTGTTAAATGTTTTTCAAACACTTTGTTAGAATTTAAAGTGGTTTTCATGGTTACGATCAAATACCCACAACATCTTTAATTCACGACGTTATTGGTGTCAAAAGGGTGGTTAGATTTAAGTCCTATGATCCAACCCGAACCGGAGGGATCTTCCCATGGACAATCCAATAGATTACTAGAAGTCCTTAGGAAAGATGGAGTAGAATGTGAACGTAGCTGAATGCCGACTAAGTACTGATGCTAGCACTGGAACAATCACAACAAGGTGCTAGTAATGATGTCTTGGTAAGCAGTGAAGGGGTTGAAGAATGAAAAAGAAATGTAAGGATAAAGGGTGTAAAGAAAGAAGCCCTCCATACAACTTAGGCAGAAACCGGGTCAACCCATCATGAAGACAAACTCATCATGGACCCAGTGATGTATGCACAACCCTTTCCTAGCTACTCAGGCTTCTCTCAAAAGAAGTTTGTTTTATTGTCACGGAGAACAACATGACTTCTATTGACTTTCTCACTCCGAGATAGTTGATATTGAATAGGTGGCATCTGCTCCAGCCTCTGACCACTAAAAGTGCACAAATCGAGTCTAGAGCCAAGAGATCAATCAAATCTCGTTAGGACACACGGATGAAGATCAAGAGAGTCCTACGCTATATCCTTGCGATATTGCTAGAACACTCAGAGTGATACTACTTAGTATTCACAATGATGAGTGGAAATCCTTCCAGTGTTAACATCAAACAGCACTCCGGTAGGTCATATGCAAGATTCTTTATGAATTGAACATATGTAAAACTGAAAAGCAACAGTGGTTTGATTCTGAATTGATTCAAACTCGTTTCAGGTTTCTACGCAATATCTTTATGGTCTTGCCAGAACATTCAGAGTAATATTCATTAATATTCACAGTGACGAATGGAAATCCTTCTAGCGTCAACCTCAAACAGCGCTACGGTAGGTGACTTGTGATATTCTTATGAATCAAACTTGTGTCAACTGGAAAGCAACAATGGTAAGATTCGTTAAGAATCAAACTTGTTCCAGGAATTTGAATTGACGACTTTAATCATACGGATATCTTCCAATTGATTCACTCTTTATGTTCACAGTCTTGCTTTGAGACGGTCGAGTAAAGAGAACGGCTTGTACAGCCGCGAAACCCTGTCAAGGAGATTCTTAATTGAATATACCTGATCACAGGTACGATATTTAATATCGTATAACGGTCTTCACCGACCGGAGGTAAAACGCTACCGATTTAGGACGAATGTCAAAGACATTCAGTCCGTGTCTATGTTTTGTCTCGAGAAGGTGGCGTCACGGTGTACACAGCAAAGTCAATGATTCAGAAACCACATATTCATGCCTAAAGACATATTCAACAATTAATAGTGTGAGCATGTGGATGAAGACACAAGATCGCAAGATGGCAAAGACAAGTCAAGGATGATTTGAAGATCTCAAGCTTAAAGACAAAGTCGAAAGACAACGACAAAGGCTCAAAGATCACAGCATGAAGGAACAAGACTACTATTTCACGTTCAAGACTCATTTATGGCGAGATTAGTAATCTCTACAAATTTCCTAAATGACCAAGGTTTATGACCTCTCATTGGGGGAGATTGTTAGCCTCAAAATATTGAGCCAAACAAGAATGCTCGGTCATATGTTTATTATGTATTGTATTTTATAACGTTGTAATAGGTAGTATATTAGTCGTGTTATACGGGCTTAACTTTAGGCTAAAGTTCATTAATAAGTAACTAAAGCCCAAAAGGAAAGCCCGACCAAAACCATATAGTCCATAAAGAAGCCCGCATGTGGGTGGACTATATATACCCTTCCTAGCATGTTAGGAAGGGTGTTGGTTCATTTGTATTCTCACTTCTCAATCTAACATTCACCTAGTTCCAACCATTTTCTCTCTACTTTCTCTCACAACTTTCTCTCTCTAGAATTCTTCTCATTTCTACCTTTCTTTCTTTATTTCGTGTATTACAATCATCTTATATTAGGGACAACAAATGACCTGGGTAACGATCCGAGGATCTTTCGAATGCGTACTCAAATTATGAAAACATGGGATATATTCATATTCATTAAATGTTTTCGTCTGTATCTGATTTGAAATTCTCTCGCGTAGATTATGCGTTGACCTTACTCTTTTAGGGTTAGTTATGTCTCCTAATATCCTTGAATTTGTGAAGGTTTATGAATTATTATTAGTCTTTTGAGAAGTTCACATCTTATCGACGGCAACGAAACTGGAAAGTTAGTAATGCCAGTAGAATGGATTGATTGATTATGACATGACGAAATTGTCTTAATTGATGGGAACTCAAGTAGAATTTCCCTAAATGATAAGATGTTGATTATCAAAAGTGATATAAATAACTCTTGATGGATGACCATATCCTGCACTTAGACTTGAAATTATATCATGAATGGTTGTGAACTAGTTATAGATATTGTAATCTAGAAGAACCTAATATGAATGTATTAAAAGATGTTTATGTTATTTGAAACTTTAGGAGGTATTTGTTGATGAATTACCTAGACTTTTGCCATTAAGGCAAGATCGAATTTGGAATTGATTTTATTCCCGGTGCTGCACCTGTGGCATATGCATTATACGACAGCACCGTATAAATTAAAGGAATTACCGTAAAACTGAGAGAGTTGTCGGAGAAAGATTTTACTTTACCAAGCCTGCCATCCTGAAGAGCTATGGTGTTATCATTCCTTATATTTATATATTACTGTAAACTAAGTAAATTGACAATCGAAAACAATATCCATAACTCGAAATGGAAGATTTGTTCGAACATTTACAAGGTTCTAGCGTATGTTTTAAAGATTTGATCCACGGTATGGTTATTATCAACTTCGCGTCCGCGAAGAAGATTATCTATTCCAATCACTACATCCGTTACTTGTAATGAACATTATGAGTTTCACGTGATGTCGTTTGGATTGACTAATACACATGTAGTATTCATAAATTTGGTGAATCAGGCGTGTAGGCTGTAATTTGATAAATTCATGCTCGTGATCATTAAGGACTATATGTTTGATTATAAGAATAAGAATGAGTTAATAATTATTTATAGATTGCCCTGAATTGGCCGAACAATGGAAACATGTACCTTAAATAATTAACATGAGATTAAAGACTAAATCCTTTACATGATTTGACCATGTGATTAATAAGATAATGGAATATATTGACTCTTTAAAAATTAAGAGCCCTTTTAAGACTTTGGCTTTACCAAAAAGAAAGTGCAAGTGTGTTTTGACAAATGTTTTAACAAAGAACTTTTGAGGGATTATTCCATTATAACCAAAACATTTAACTAAACTTCTGTTTAGGGGTAAATGTTTTTGCATACCTTAAGACAACTTAAGAAGGATTGAGTAAAACCATTTATACCATAACCTGAAAACTTAAAACGACAATTTTTGCTTTTCAACTAAGAAAACTTTGACCAAAGTATAAATAAAGGTTTTTCGAACATTTACGAATCCTATTAATTATTTTCGATAAATCAACAAAAATCGTGTTAATTAAATTCAAATTCATTTTTGAACATTTTATATAATTGGTCGAACTAAGAAATTTAAAACTTTTACGTTTACGCTTCATAAAAATTAACTAATAATTATTTAATTAATTATAATAATTATCGACGCTTTAGACGCCGGATTGAGAAACTGATAAAAATGATAGTTGAGACGAAACTGAAACATAAAAGATATGAAAAAAAAGAGAATTTTGAATAAATACAGTTATGATATTTATTTCATCAGGAGAAAGTGAACGTAATTACTGACGCATAATATAGAAAGAATATCTGAGTAAATTGTGGACATGATAATCATTTATCTGGAAAAGTGAATGTAGATACTGACACATTATGTATAAAATATAAAGAACCAATTAGATGTATTCCTTAATAATGAAGGTGCAAAATAAATTGCCGAACAATTTAAAATATAGCCGATGCTTATAAAAAAGGATAATATAAATAGTGAAAGGTTTCACGGCTAATGTGAACCATTAAAATTGAGAAGCCAATAGCGTTAAATGTATAAAAGGCCACTTGTGGTTGCCTAAATATGGAGGTTTGTGAAATTTAGTTATGTTGGGAACTTGTAAGTATAAGTATTATATTTATGTCATTTCTAACTAAAAGTATCTTTGTCTGAAGAAGTTGTACTGATGGCAATTATGAAGGCAGACATCGCCTCATACATTAGTAAACGTCTAGCTATTACTAAGGTCATCATCTGAATTTGATTCGATTTAGGTCATCGTCGACCGACTGACCAAATCTGCTAATATCATTCCCGTTAATGATAAATGCAAAATAATTATGTAAACATAGTGTGCCTGTATCGAACATCTTTATCAAGATCCTCGCTTCGCATCGAATTTCTAGAGATTTGCTCAGAAATCATTGAGAACGAACCTTGATGAGAGTACTATGTACCACCCCAAATCGAAGGGACGAGGTAAAGTAACGATACAGAGTAATATAAGTACTGTTTTATGTTGAAATGAATGACCTTTGGTAATAGACCGTATAATCGCTTTCCTTTTGGAAGGATTATCATTGATAATTATCGTATTAGGATCGAGATCTAATCTTGTTAGGATCTAAATATTAGAGCATCTGTAAGCAGTAGTTGAGATAAAGACACCCGACAAACACCCATTGTGAGTTGGACATGTCTTTTAGGTTTAAGGTTTCCTATGATGGCGAACCTAACCTTGCAAAATACCCGACCCGTGAAATCTGAAATGATTGTTGAAATTAGGATCTGATTATTGCCAGCCGATAGTGGGCAAGAGGTTATGTGAATATGAAATGTAGATCTTGAAGTGCCAAATGGTAAGCGAAGTTATGCCACAATTTTTAACCTTGGAAAAAAATGAATTCATGATCTGACAAATCATGGGATATAAGTCCCCGATTGTATGGGGCCATTGAGATGATGTAAAAGTTGGGATTGAAAGGCATATAAGCTGGATCTACCCTAGGACTTCAAAGACTGCGTGAATTATGTTTCATCGAACTTGATGGAATATCTATCAAGTGAAAATCTGATTGTTCTTAGTAAAGCTTAGATCGGCGAAAAGTTGCATTCATCAGAAACCCGTGAACATCATGGATAGAGAAAGTAAGTCAACATTTAGCCTGATCCTATTCCCGTAGTTATGTTTAATGAAACTCGCGTATTGTAATGAATTGCACTTGTGAGAAAAGACCGAGTGTGGAGGAAATACCCACATGGCTTTAACTCAATAAGAAGCGAGTAGTAAGATGATCTTTGAGGACAAGATCCAGTTTAGGGGTAAATGCTGTGACAATCCGTCAATTTATGGTTGATATTTTATTCTCAAATATTATTTGAAAATATTATTTTAATGATACAATATGAACTCACTTATTTTTGGGAAGAAATTTGGATTTACGTCTTGGAGTAGCATCGACTACGTCTAAACCGGAGGATTCAACGTTACGTGCTTACGTTTACATACACCGTCCTTGGTGACAGTCCGACATTTCAGAAAATAAATTTATCCATGAATATTATTTTGGAGTTTTAAATTTTTGTTAGTTCATAAACTCACAAATTTACGAGAAGAGATTAGGAATTACGATTTTATTTTAACGTCCTTTACGACTAAACCGGAAACCCTAGGATTACGTATTTATGTTTTCGAACTCCGTTTTTGATGAAACAATTTTTATTAGATTCGTTTTGTGACGTTGAATCATAATTTATAAAAACGTTTTTTCGTAAAACGACCCGAGGGCACGCAAATCGAGGAAACTAGAATCGAGGAGTACCCGTAAATAAATGGGGATGAGACAAGTGGGACACTTGTCCCACCCCCACTCCAAAACCGGCCTAAAGAAGCTACATAAACCATGAGGTGTCACAACCTCATAAACAAGTACACACTTGTCTATTTTTGCTTACAAGTTAAGCACATCTTGAAACAAAACCACTAGCCAACTCCTTTTTCCACCATTTGCAACATGCAAACCATCCAACATTTCTTCTCTACTCTCTCTTTGAGCCGTCCCTCATCCCACTCAAAACCCTCATTTGATCAAAAATCCACCACAAAATCATGTGTTATTTACACATATGTTGAAGCTACTTTGAAACTCTATTGATTGGTGGTGCTTATAACATCCAAGGAGGAGTTTTCATGGAGTAGTAGGGCTGATTTTCCATAAGGTATTCATGAAGAATGGTGCTCTTGAAGATGGTGTTGGCTATGCACAAGTTTCTCCATCCAAATCCATGTCAAACTCATAACCTACATCAACTTGGTGGTATAAAGATTGTCCTCCTCATCTTCTTGTTATTTTGATTATGAAAACATGTATTTTCTTTTCTATTGTATATGTATATGATGATTATATGATGATAAAAATGTTATGTGGGGATTTGGTGTTGATAAACATGATTAAAAAGGTGAAAAACTATAAAGAACAAGGCTAAAATCTTGCTTAAAAGTGATGGCTGTATAAAACAGTAAAGAAACAGGTCATGGACTGATAAAATAATGAAGTAGAATCCATTTACAGTAATCTATATGTTTTGTACACATGTGAGAGTTGGTCATGCAATGGAATCAAAATAATGAGTGAGATATGATCAAAACAAGTTTAAGATACAAATCTGAGTTCACTGTTTTGGACGATTTTTAGAAAATACTTAGAAGATGATTCAACAGTAGCTATAGAAGAGTTAAATGTAGCACATATTATGTAGTTTATGTGATAAAAATTTGAGCTTCTATCTCCATATAGAACTCAAGATATGGTAGTTTTGGTGAAAGTGAAGGTAAAAATCAGATTTTTGAAAAATAAAGTATAATACTATTATATAAGCACTCAAAATTATATTGTATAAAATGTAAAGTTAAAACCCACTAACTCATGAATTTTATTTATATAAATATGTTAAAGGTTAAATAAGTGGACATTTTATAAAAATGGTAATTTGTTAAGTTTTATAAGTTATAAAAACTATAAACATGATTTTTACGACTTTTTCGGCTAATACCGTAAAATTAACGTTTTTGTTAAATAAAATTTAGATGGTTGGACCCGTCTAATGAAAACTTTATAAAACTTATATACTGATATATAGACATGTATAACAAGTAAAAACCGATAAAACCCGAACTTTAGGGCATACGGACATTAACGAGCTAAGTAAACATATTGGACTAATACTTGGACTAATAATTGGACTAAATAAGATATAAACTTGTAAAAAGAACTTATTGGGCTTAACCCATTTGGGCCCAACATGGAAAGTATACATACTGATAAAATAAGTATAACAAGTATTAAAACAAGTTAAGGAACTTATAATAAGTTTATTGGACTTAAAACACGTAAATGGGTAAAACTAGTAAACTAGTATAAAAGTCATCGACACATAACACAAAAATGAGTAAATGAGGATATGTAAACCCACTTGATCATCATACATATAAAATCATCATATGTATACATAATTGTTATTTTTATAAAGTCATTGGACAAACGTCTAAGACCGAGTATTATTTGTCTAGGTTTCCATGATTGAAGCACGTACCGTACATCCAAATCGCCGATAATCGTCTTCCCACATCAACGTGAGTTCATAGCCTCGCACTCTTTTAAATGTTTTTATAAATGTTTTATAAACCCGCGAGGGAGATAACATGTTAGTTTTTATTAAATAGGACACCATTTGTCCCGATTGTTTGTTTATTGATTTTGGACCCGAATGATTGAATGACCCGATTGTATGACCCGATAAATGATTAAAGGACCCGATAGATGAAATTAAATGGATTATTAAAGTTAGGTTATGTCACTAAAAGTCCCATTAGCATGAATTGTGAACTACCGGGATTTGGTAGACGCTTATGCATTTAATAGTACTATTTGGGGACGATCACCCCAGTTCGCGCCTTGACGGTTGATCCCCGTCGTGCCACATTGATTGGTAAGAGAATGTATGTATGAGAAGATTTCCATAGCGTGACCTTTGTGACGACACACTACTTTAGATGGGCAAAATTGGTATCGGGTTAGCTACCCGTTGTTGGTTTAGTAAGGTAACAATGTCATGCGGCTTATAATAATCCAAAAACTAACGAAATACTACTAGACGCTCAGAATTACGATGTATTGCCTGACTAGCAATACAGGTCATACTATTTATATTATGTTTGTGTTTTGGTTTTTATAACCATATTCATATAACGGTTTTTGGTTTCATACAACGTCATAAGACGTATTGTATGATGTTTTTACGACATTGGCTCGTATAATAATTTTTAAGGCAAATGCCTATATTATGATTTTCGATAAGGATTTATATAAAATGACTTTGGATATTTTATGGCCTATTACAAATATTTGTATAAAATGATTTTGGCTATTTTACGGCCTATTACAATGATTTGTACGAATTGATTTTTGGTACTAACTTTATACCAAAGTTATATTGATGGAATTTATTAAACTCTATGAATTCACTCGGCGTTATCGCTGACCTTTTCTTTTAACATGTTTTATCTCAGGTACTTGAAGGTAATTCTCGGGAAGACAACAAGAATTCATGGCCCGCACTTAAACAATATTTTTCCATTCAAGTACTTTGTAAAACTTTGTATGAAATGATATGACTTGGGACCTGTGTAACTTTGATATTTATGAATGGAAATGCTTTATTAACAAACGACGCGATTTTTATGTGTTGTCTATGATGTGAGTAATGTGCTATCCCGTAACACCAACTAGTCTTCCGCTGTACTGAGTTGTATAAATTTGGGGGTGTTACATCACCGATGGACCACCTCTCGGTGAGAATGAGGATTTTAGTGAGGCTTTTGCCTTCGATCTGAGGGGAGACTTTGAAACTCCTATTTTGCATAATTTACCCTTGTTTCAAAGTGAACCAACCCACCCTCCCGGATTTGATGACCAAACGTACTTTAAGTATGTTGCAAGAAGTTTTCTTCCTTACAAGACGTATCCTCCGATTTTGCGTATTTTATTTTCCACTCAATGTTAGGATACGATATTTGACCCAGGTATAAAGGCTTTACCTTTATTATCTATTTCTTTGGGCTTTTTTCTTTTCATGTAAGACCCACTTGACCAAAACCATGATAATCCCTAAATGATCACATTTATGGGGATTCGAGTCGAGCTTTTGACTCGGTTATAAAAAACAAGGTGCCTCGTGGGGGATTTCTCATGCTTATCCTTGTACATATTATTGCTTTCTAATTATTTAATGGAGGGGATTTGTGCCCTTCCAACCTTTGTTTCGTGGTAGTTTTTTATTGTGAAATCTAGGTCATTATCATCACGATTGAAGCATCTCGTGTTCGTTATACTCGATCTTCGATCGTTTGCTATGAAGATTTTATGATATTCGATGATATATTCTTTATTGTTCTAACAATAGGTCTTTTCTACACTTCATAAACGGCTTGAGATTTGATTGTTAAACCCTTTCCATGCTAGATTAGGAATTCGACTTTTCGTCTCTAGTATGGGGTATATTACCCTTAGACTCGAAACACTGAGGATACTGTTTAACTTTAGTATGGGGGGTGAATAGGTACTCAACCTTGCTAAGCCTTCACGCTCTCCAACTTTCATCATTTTGTTATTGTTTTGTTGCAAATAAGGCTAAAAATAGCCAAATTTTAATTATTTTTTTCTAGTTTTTCATAAGTGTTTAAGACACAAATGTAGGTTTTCCAACAGCGAGAATAAGAGTAAATTTTGACTCGACCATGCGTGTTGAGCACTTAGCTTCGATTTTGTAACTATTTTTAGGCTAAGTCTCTTAAATGAGGACGAGAAATGATAGAGTTAATTATAAGTTACTATGCTAAATGTAGAGTACTCATATTCTTTCAAAAACTCATGTGTGCTAATTATTTGCTTATTCTCCCCACGCTTTTATATAAATTTTTCTAATAAATATTGACTTAGCGGTTTCGTCTTCATTATTGGTTTCTAATTAATTCTAATAGCTTCCATGTAATTAAATTGGGAAAACATTAAGGTATCGCCAGTGTCACAGTTTTGAAGTATTGGCCCCTGAATAATCAAAGGCTTCCCCAATAATAATTTTAAGCTCCTCTTCACCTAAATTAAGCAAAAATTTCAAGCTCACAAGGCCAAAAAATCTATGCGAAAATTGAAAGTGAATGTCTTAAATCTTAAATCCTTAAAGATCCAAAATTCGCCTTAGCATGAGGATATACGTCAAGTCATAATAAACACCTCATGACGAGGTTAAATAAAAGACAAGGGCAAGACCAAAGCCATAATAAACACTTCATGGTGAAGTTAAATAAAAGGTGGAGGTAAACCAATTGCAAATTTGTAATAAGTCTCATGTTCAAAATCGTTATAAAACCGTGTTTAACGATCCTTTTTGTTGACTTATTTTTTTGACATCGTTGTCTATTAGAAGAGGTTATTAATTTGATGATTTTGGTTACACCGTTATGTTTCTATTTTTGGACCTTAATCTCTATTATCGCATAAGTTAAAAATGTATCTTCATGATCATTCAAGACAAAACTAAAATATAAGAGATACCAATTAGGAATAAGGGAGTCTAAGTACGTGATTAGAGAATATGAGTAGTATTAGCATTACTAACTAAAAATGACAATGATCTCGTTACACGCTTAGCATGGAATTGGGTGAAAATCGAGGACAACGAATTTATCTCTATGAGGCAATCACGTGTTCTTATTGTATGAACCTAAAAGTCTCATTTTGCGATGAAAATCATACATTATGTCTAAAACACATGTAGTAGTAGTGTAGTAAGTTTACGTTTCAATAAATGTCGTTAAAAATCATTTTTGGAAATGCTACGATACTTTATTCTAGCATTGCGTAAGGGCACGACAATTGTATAGTATGGGGGAGTGATGAGATTGCATTTATACATAGTCTCATCGACAAATAGGGCTTAAAACGCTTAAATATATCATAAAATACAAGAAAATATGCTTGTATGCGTTTGTTGTATGTTTTAGATATAGATATCGTGAAAAAGACAAAAGATCACAAGAGTCAATGAAAAACGAGCACGGGAAACGAAGCCGCACAAAGAATCGGACCCTAATGATGATTTTCCAAAAATGCCCTCCAAGTTTGAATAAATGACAAGTTTGGTCGTCCAAGTTTTGATGATTGACACTCTATACCCCTCAATAATCAACATTTACATTGGGGTCCCTAAAACAAAACACATAGAAATTAGACATCATTTTATAAGAGATTGTTTTGAAAAAGGTTTAATACAACCAGATAGGGTTGACACAGAAGAAAATGTGGCAGATTTATTAACTAAACCTTTTGATACTGGGAGATTTCAATACTTTGTAACAAGTATTGGAATGATCAATCTTACCTAATATGTGTTTTTGAACTCTTTGTAAAACTATGTACAGGATATGCATCGTTATTGGTCTTTGTACAAAGTTAGATTTTCCACTTTATTTGTCTAACGCTGACAAAGGTTATTTTAACGCTGACAAGTGTTAAATTGACGTTGTCAGCCACATGTTAGTTTTGTGGTTTTTGATCTAATTATGCAAGCGTTGTTAGCATTGTACAAATGGATACAGAGTTACTTATGGATCCTTCGAGCTTACTTGAAGTGTGTTCAAGTTTATGGATGATGGTTGGAATATTTATATTCCTATCTTGACATAAAATTTTTGTTCATGTATTATGTTTGGCAACTTATGTATCATAGTTTAAGGGGAGGTTTAGGAAACCTTTAGGACTTTTTGGGTATTCATATAATACTCTCATCACAATTCTAAATTGTGTCCACTGGTGAGTACGAGTTAGTTTACTAAATCGTGAGGTACTGTAGCATGCAAAGTTGATATACTTTGCACGCTGCCACGACTTTTTGACCTAGAATTGGATGTGGTCTGTTGGGAGACTTGGGTATGATTTTTATTGGGCTTACCTGGGTAGTTACAAAGGATTTTATAAGATAGCTTCAATGTTAATAACTTTGGTTAGCAAGGGACACTTGAGGACAATTATGTCTATCTTGCTTAAGCAAGTGTGCATGATTGGACAGTTCTTGCCACCCTATAGTAATTTTCAGTCTATAGGTTATCTTCACTAGGATAAATTACTTTGTTAAGGTCCTTATTCTTTTTTGTTATTTTGATTTTTGGACGTTGACAGTATTATTTCCAAACGTTGTTAGGACCAATTTTGACGTTGACATGGCAAAATCCATCGTTGACAAGAATATAGCCGTTAGGCGTTGTTGCGTTATTTTTTACCGTTGATAAACATTGGGTCCTACCCAGTTGTTATTTTTGACGAAAATTTGGGCGGTAATTTTAGGAGTTGGTAACTTTTTATTAATGCACAAGATAAGTTATATATTTTCAAGATTTTAATCATTCTATTTTGAAAATAACTGCCTCATCTTTGACCAATCACATGTTTTTACCTCTCCTATATATTTGGCTCATTATTTTAAAACAGGGTAACTGCTTATTCTTGTCTAACTAAATTTTCAAACACATTCATCTTTAATAACATATATCACAGCTTTCTACATCAATGGCGCCTAAGTTTAAACCGAGTGATTTGGAATTGGGGTTCAGAAGTCAGCACAGCATGGTTGCCTATCTAGAGGCTGACAATGATTTGTTTCCCCAATATACTCAGATGGTGGAGTATTTAAATGCATCCCCATTAAGGTATGCACTTTCTCATGCTCCTCTTATCCCTGTCACTCATATTAAACAGTTTTGGAATACTTTCACTTCCTCGACGGTTAATAACGTGACTACATTGACTGCTAGAGTCCATGGGCTTTAATGGGTGGTTACTGAAGCCTTGGTTTGCCAGGCTTTGCATCTTAATGATTCAGATGGTATAACCACCCTACCCGTTGGTGAGCTAGAACAAGGACTTCAAGCTTTAGGATATCCTTTCCCTGAAGAGGGAACTTTAGAAAAATATTCAAAACAGGAATTTCCCCCAGCTTGGAAGTACTTGATACATGTCATTCTTCAATGTTTGAGTCTCAAATGTAGTGCACACAATGAAATTAACCGATCAATTGGGAGTGCCATTGTGTGTATTGCTACTGGGCATAAATATAATTTTTTTAAAATGATTTTTGATGGCATGTGTCATAACAAGGGTAGCAAGATGACTCTTGCTTACCCAAGATTTTCGCAAATGGTGTTTGATGAACAAAGGTATTGTACTAGGGATCACAATGATTTTTATAAGATCACTATGCAAAAGAAAGCAATTTTTGGAGAGATGAATACACCACCAAACAGAGACTTACCCCTTACCCAAGCCATGCTTGTTGTTATTGCAGCAGCATAACCTCAAGCAGACCCTCTACCACAACCAGACCCATTACCTGCACAATCACCATCACCCCAGCAAATGGATATTGACCAAGAACCCTTCAACGTTGACACGTTAAATGTTGGCGTTGACACTCCAAATCCAAACGCTGACACCCTATTACAACAAACCCAAACACCCTTTAACCTTCAAACTGAAACCCAGTCCACATCATCTTCTTCACCCCCAGACTTTAGGATGGAAAAATGCCAAAGGACTACTGGAGTGTTCTCCTCTAGTGGTCCTCGCCATGTTGCAGGGAGAACCACCACCACAAGTGTGGTTGGTGACATGGGTGGGGCTAGGAGTATTGGTACTAGCTTAGATGCAGGCCAAGCCATTCCTAACATCATTAAGACCCCATCCATGCCCCATGCCTCTACTTTGGGAGGTCAAATTCCCATTCTAGAGGAAGGCATATTATAACCCTATACATTGTTGGAATTGACGACTGTCTGCATTAGCTTGCAAAAGCAAAATGCAGACCTTGTACATACTGTCTCTACACAAGGCCTTAAACTCAAGCAATTGAGGGAGAGGATTGTTATTTTGGAAGGAGCTAACCCTAGGCGTGGAGTAGAGGATTCTTCCAAAGGGGAGGATGAGCAGATACATGTGAGTGACAAAGGCTCACATGAAGGAGAATGTTTGGGTATAGCTGAAGCTATAACAGATTTAATGAGGAAACCAGGTTTTGATGTTTCATTGGTTACCCCTACAAATTTGAATTTATCTTTTATTGAGATGATGGAGCAGTTCACAAGGCCAAGCGCTGACAAGAGTAGGTTGAGTATAGACAAGCAGGTTTTTGACGCTGACAAGCTAAGCGCTGATAGGAGTAAGTTAGGCGTTGACACATAGGTTTTGGACGTTGATACACCTGCAGGTATGGTTGATGTATCCCAGTCATCAGCTATCATCAAGGATGTGTCTACACAAGTACCATCATCAGCTTTACCAACCATTGATATATTAGATAAGGGTAAAGGGATCATGGTAGAAACAGTAGTTCCCAAGGATGCAGCCCAAGTAAAGTTTGATCCCATGTTGGCTGCACAACTTGAGAAAGAAGATAGGATGAAGGAAACTGCTATTGAGAGTAAGGATGGAAGTGATGATGAGAGTACAGATTCAAGTGTAATGATTGTTGAAGAACCAGATAGATTTGAATATGGTGATGAGTTGGCAAAGGAAAAGATTGCAGAGTTGAAGAATCAGGTGGATTATGAGATGCCTGAAGTTGCTCAGATGTACTTTGCATGGGAAAATAAGGTAATGGAGAATCTAGACATGACTTTATCAGATCAAATTTCGGTTTTGGATATTCTACTAAGAGTTCAAAGGGATTGCAAGGTGATTCTGAAATATAAAGCTAGCAAAGTTCTTTCACAGACTAAGACGGCTAGAAGGGAGCTCTACTACATGTTGCTCAATTGTCATCAAACAGGTTGGACTTTTAAGAAGTTGCGGGGATTGTCTTTTGATGAGTTAGAATATAAGGCTTATCCTATATGGGCAAGTGTGCAAGAGCAGAACACTATCAGACTTCTTTCAGATGAAAGAAAGGAAGAACTTGCAGAAGAGATGTAGATCCAACAGGCTTTGGTTACACCAAGACCATTGAAGAAGGGAGTTCCACTTGAGTTCCCAAAAAATATGGATAGAGTGAATCCTAGTGAAGCTGTTATTAGGAAGAGTATTAAGCTTTCACCCTTGGAAGCTTCACATATGGTAGAAGTGTTACCTCATGATTGCGAAAACCCTATAGTTAGTTATGAGGAAGATGCAAGTGGGTTTTGGATGATTGGCAGATATGGGAAAGAGGTACATACTTTCACTAATCTTATGTCTTTCTTTGCAAGACTGGATAGGGAAGACTTGGCAGATCTTTGGAGGTTGATACAGGCCAAGTATGAGACTGAAGCACCTACTTCAGTCAATGGAATAAAGATTTGGTCAACATTCAAGAGAATGTGTGCACCAGATGAAGAAGATCCAGTTTGGAAGGATCTTGATGATGTCAGTGGACTTCAATGGCGTCTACATTCAGCAGCTGATGTGTATCACTTGAGTACTACAAAGTTTTCTGAGTATCTTCTTGTGGATGTTGAATATCCTATGTCCAAAGAAGTTTTGAAGAAAATGTTGTCAACACAGCTGGAGATGGATTACACAAGTGACGTTGGCAAAGATTTGATTAGGTTTATTTATTTCTAGCTTAATAAGATTTGTAAGAATCCTCCGTGTACTTAGTTTTTATTCAGAAACTTGATTACTATAGCAGATATCAAGTCTAGGGGAGGATTGTTGGGAATAAAATGAAGCCAAGACACTTAGACGCTGACAAGAGGAAATTGGACGTTGATAGGAAGAAATCAAGCATTGTCAAGACAAGCGTTGACAGGAAGAAGTCAAGCGTTGATAAGAAGAAGTCAAGCACTGATGGGATACTTAGTCTACATGTTTTATGTTTCTAGTAAAGATATGTTCGACAATGTATTTCTTATGTTTATCTTTACCTAAAATAGCTGATACGTAGACTCTTGCACAAGGCTCCTTAATCTATAAAAGGAGGCCTTTAGGTTTAGTTCAATATATGTTTTTCACACTTTCATTGTACACAAGTTCGATTAATCAATCAAAGTGAAAGTTTAGTTTATCTTGTTTGTGTGTTCTTGTTTAAGTATTAGTTTCGCATAATACTATTGATCCCAAACTTAGATCGATGTAGCTTGTGTAAACGAGATTCAATCAAGTTAAACACGTAGAGAAACTTTGTTGTATATGTAACAATTCAAGTATTATGCATAATTAATACTTAAACAAGAACACACAAACAATATAAAACAAACTTTCACTTTGATTGATAAATCAAACTTGCGTAGAATGAAAGTGTTAAACGTATATTAAACAAAAACCTAAAGGCCTCCTTTTATAGAATAAGGAGCCTTGTACAAGAGTCTACGTATTAGCTATTTTAGGTAAAGATAAACATAAGAAATACATTGTCGATCATATCTTTACTAGAAACATACTAGAAACATAATACGTGTAGGCTAAGTCTTCTATCAGTGCTAGACTCCTTCTCATCAACGCTTGACTTTTTCCTGTCAATGCTTGTCCTCTCAACGCTTGATTTCTTCTTATCAACGTCCAGATTACTCTTGTCAGCTTCCAAGTGTATTGACTACATTTTATTCCCAACAATCCTCCCCTAATCTTGATATCTACTCTAGTAATCAAGTTTCTGAATAAAAACTAAGAACTAGGAGGATCATTACAAATCTTATCAAATTGGATATAAACATATCTAATCAAATATTTGGCCACGTCACTTGAGTAGTCTATCTCTAGCTGTGTTGTCATCATTTTCTTCAAAACTTCTTTGGACAAGGGATACTCAGCATCCACAAGAAGATACTCAGAAAACTTTTTAGAACTCAAATGATACACACCAGCTGCTGAATATAGACGCCATGGAAGTCCACTGATATCATCCTCAAGATCCTTCCAAACTGGATCTTCTACATCTGGTGCTCACATTCTCTTGAATGTTGACCAAAGCTTTATTCCATTTACTGAAGTAGGTGCTTCAGTCTCATACTTGGCCTGCAATAACCTCCAAAGGTCTACCAAGCCTTCTCTATCCAAACTTGCAAACAAAGACATAAGAGTAGTAAAAGTATGTACCTCTTTCCCATATCTACAAATCATCCAAAACCCACTTGCATCTTCTTCATAACTAATGATAGGGTTTCTGGAACATGAGGTAATACTTTTACCATATGTGAAGCTTCCACGGGTGAGAGCTTGATACTCTTTCTAATAACAGCTTCACTGGGATTCACTCTATTCAAATTTGAAGGAAACTCAAGTGGAACTCCCTTCTTCACTGGTCTTGGAACAATCAGTGCCCTTTGAATCTCCATCTCCTCTGCAAGTTCTTCTTTCCTTTCATCTGAAAGAAGTCTGATAGTGTTCATCTCTGGCACTCTTGCCCAAATAGGATAAGCCTTATACTACAATTCATCAAAGGATAATTCCTGCAACTTCTGAAAAGTCCAACCTCCTTGATGACATCTAAGTAACATATAATAAAGCTCCCTTCTTTCTCTCTTAGATTGTGAGAAAACTTTGTTGGCCTTATACTTTAGGATTACCTGGCAATCCTTTTGAATCCTGAGAAGAATCTCGAATCCCCAAATCTGATCTAATAAAGACATATCTGGATTCTCCATCATCTTATTCTCCCAAGCAAAGTACATCTGGGCAACTTCTAGCATATCATAATCTACCTTCATTTTTAACTCTACAAGTTTCTCCCTTGCCAACACATCACCGTATTCAAGTCTTTCTGGTTCTTCAATAATCATAACACTTGAATATGTGCTCTCATCATTACTTCCTTCTTGTTCCTCAGAAGTAACCACAAATGGTGACTCAACAACCTTCTTCTTTTCTTGTTTCATAATTTGTGCAGACAATATTGAATCAAATTTTACTTGAGTTGCATCGTTGGGAACTCTTGTTTCTACCATGATTCCTTTACCCCTATCTAATGCATCAATGATGGGTTAAGATGATGATGGTACCTGTGAAGACACTTCCTTGATTATAGATGATGACTGGAATACATCAACCATATCTGCAGGTTTATCAACGTCCAAAACCTGTGTGCCAACGCCCAACTTACTCTTGTCAGCGCTTGGCTTGTCAGCGTCAAAAATCTGCTTATCAACGCTCACCTTACTCTTGTCAGCGCTTCTTGTGAACTGCTCTATCATTTATGTAAAGGACAAATTCAAATTTGTAGGAGTAACCAAAGAGACATCAAAACTTGGTTGCTTCTTCAAATCTGTAAGAGCTTCAGCCACACCCAAAGATTCTCCATCATGTGAGCCTTTGTCACTCACATGTATCTGTTCATCCTCCCCTTAGGAAGAATCCTCCATCCCACGCTTATTGTTAGCACCTTCTAAAAAACAATCCTCTCCCTCAATTGCTTGAGCTCAAGGCCTTGTGTAGTGACAGTATGTACCAGGTCGACAGCCGTCAATTCCAACATTGTATATGGTTCCAATCTGCCCTCCTCTAGAGTGGGGATTTGACCTCCCAAAATATAGTCATGGGGCATGGATGAGGTCTTAATGATGTTAGGACTGGCTTGGCCTGCATCTAAGCGAGTACCAATAGTCCTAGCCTCACCCATATCGCCAACCACACTTGTGGTGGTGGTTCTCTCTGCAACATGGATAGGACCACCAGAGGAGAACACTCCAATGGCCCTTTGGCATTTTTCCATCCTAAAGTTTGGGGGTGAAGAAGATGATGTGGATTGGGTAGTAGTTTGAAGGTTAAGGGGTGTTTGGGTCTGTTGTAGAAAGGTGTAAACGTTTGGATTTGAAGTATCAACGCAAACATTTAATGTGTCAGCGTCGAAGGGATCTTGGTCAAGTTCCATATGTTGAGGTGAGGGTGATGGTTCAGGTAATGGTTCAAGTTGTGGTTGTGGGTCAGGTTGAGGTTGTGCTGCTGCAATAACAGCAAGCATGGCTTGGGTAAGGGGTAAGTCTCTGTGAGGGGCTGAATTCATCTTACTAAAAATAGCTTTCTTTTGCACAGGGATCACATAAAAATCATCATGATCCCTGGTGCAATACCGTTGTTCATCAAAAATCATTTGTAAAAATCTTGGGTAAGCCAGAGTCATCTTGCTACCCTTGTTTTTACACATGCCATCAAAAATCAGTTTAGAAAAATTATACTTTTGCCCATTTGCAATACACACAATGACACTACCAATAGACCTGTTAATTTCATTATGTGCAGTACATTTGGGACTTAAACATTGAAGGATGACATGTATTAAGTACTTCCAAGCTGGGGGAAATTCCTGTTTATTATATTTGTTTAATGTACCCTTTTCAAGGAAAGGATACCCCAAAGCTTGAAGTCCCTGTTCTATCTCACCAATGGGTAGAGTGGTTATACCATCTGCATCATTAAGATGCAAAGCCTAGCGAACCAAGGATTCAGTAACCACCCATGAACGCCCATGGATAATAGCAGTTAATGTTGTCACATTATTAAGCGTTGAGGTACTAACAGTGTTCCAAAACTATTTAATATGAATGACAGGGATAAGAGGAGCATGAGAAAGTGCATACCGTAATGGGATGCATTCAAATACGCCACCATCTGAGGGTATTAAGGAAACAGAGCATCATCATCCTCCAAATAGGCAACCATGTTATGCTGACTTCTGAATCCTAATGCCAAGTCACTCGGTTTAAACTTAGGCGCCATTGATGTAGAAAGCTGTGTGAAAGGTTATGAAAGATGAATTATAGGAGAAAAGTTTGTTAGACAAGAATAAGCAAGTACCCTTTTACAAAATAAGGAGCTAAATTTATGGGAGAGGTAGGCACATGTGATTGGTCAAAAATGAGGCAGTTATTTTCAAAATATAATGATGAAAATATTGAAAAGAAAATAACTTATCTTGTTCATTAATTAAAAGCTACCAACTCCTAAAATTACAGCCCCAATTTTCGTCAAAAATAACAACTGGGTAAGACCCAATGAGTGTCAACGGTAAAAAATAACCCATCAACGCCCAACGGCTATATTCTTGTCAACGTTGGAAAAAGCCATGTCAACGTCTAAATTGGTCCTAACAACGTTTGGAAAGAAATCTATCAACGTCCAAAAATAAAAATAATAAAAATGAAAAAGGACCTTAACAAAGTGATTTATCCTAGTTAAGATAACCTATAACCTGAAAATTACTATAGGGTGGCAAGCACTGTCCAATATGCACACTTGCTTATGCAAGATAGACATAACAGTCCTCTAGTGTCCCTTTCTAACCAAAGTTCTTAACAGTGAAGTTATCTCATAAAATTCTTTATAACTTCCCAGGTAAGCCCAATAAAAATCATACCCAAGTCTCCTAACAGACCATTCCCAATTCTAGGCCAAAGAGTCTTGGAAGCGTGCATAGTATATCAACTTTGCATGCTACAGTGCCTCATGAGTTAGTAAACTAATTCATACTCACCAGTGGACGCAATCTAGAATTAGGATAAGAGTATTATAAGAATTCCCAAAAAAGTCCTAAAAGGTTCCTAAACCTCCCCTTAAACTATGATACATAAGTTTCCAAATAATATGCATGTAATAAAAACTTATGTCAAGATAGGAATATAAATATTCCCACCATCATCCATAAATTGAAACATGCTCCAATAATGCTCCAAGAATCCATAAGCAACTCTGTATCCAATGGTACAATGCTAACAACGCCTGCATAATTAGATCAAAAACCACAAAACTAACATGTTGCTGACAACGTCAAGTTAACACTTATCAGCGTTAAAATAACCTTTGTCAGCGTTAGACCAAATAAAGTGGAAAATCTAATTTTGTATAAAAACCAATAACAAATGCATATCCTGTACATACTTTTACAAAAAGATCCCAAAACACATATTAAGTGAGATTGATCATTCCAATACTTGTTATCAAGTATTGAAATCTTCCAGTATCAAAAGGTTTAGTTAATAAATCAGATACATTTTCTTCTGTGTCAACCCTATCTGGTTGTATTAAACCTTTTTCTAAACAATCTCTTATAAAATGATGTCTAATTTCTATGTGTTTTGTTTTAGAGTGATGTACAGGATTTCTAATAATGCATAAAGTACTGTTATTGTCTAAAAAAATCTTGGTATGCATGAAATTATACCCATAATCCAATAGCTGGTTTTGAATCCATAAGACTTGTCCACAACAAGCAGCTGCAACAACATACTCTGCTTCAGTTGTAGAATTGGCCACCACTGTTTGTTTCTTGCATTGCCAAGATATCAATCTACTCCCAAGAAATTGGCATCCACCAGTTGTAGATTTTTATCAAATTTGTCACCACCATAATCACTGTCTGAATATGAAATAAGCTCCAATGGGGAATCTTTTGGATACCATAATCCCAAATTAGGATAACATCTAAGGTACGTAAAAATCCTCTTGATAACATGAAGATGACACTCTTTGGGAGTCACTTGATGGCGTGCACATGCACACACAGCAAACATAATGTCAGGTCTTGAAGCTGTGAGATACATCAATGAACCTATCATGGACCTATAATGCCTGACAGCCACCTCTTTTCCATCTCCAACTTTACCCCAAGGGTGTTCCCTATCCATAGGAGTACTAGCCCGTTTCTCATGTGGAGAAAATCCAAAATTCTTCAAGATTTCTGCTACATATTTATCTTGAGAGATGAAGATACCATCTTCTTTCTGCTGTAGTTGTAACCCTAGAAAGAAGTTCATCTCCCCCATTGCACTCATCTTGAACTTGTCTGTCTTGAGTTTTGAAAAATCTTCACTCATCTTTGGACTAGAAGAGCCAAAGATGATATCATCCACATAGACCATGCTCTTGGGGCTTGATGAAGTCCATACATAGTTTTCTTCACTCTATACACCTTGTTTGGATGTTCTGAATCTTCAAAACCAAAAGGCTGCATTACATAAACCTCCTCTGCAATTGTGCCATAAAGAAAACCACTCTTCACATCCATTTGATAGACTGTAAATCCCATGTAGGAAGCATAGGCTAGAAAAATCCTTATAGTCTCCATCCTTGCAACAGGTGCAAAGACCTCCTCATAGTTTATCCCTTCCTCTTGTGTATATCCTTGTGCTACTAAGCGTGCCTTGTTTCTGACCACAATGCCTCTCTCATCCTTTTTGTTCCTAAGAACCCATCTTGTCCCAATAGGTATGACATGTCTGGGACAATCAACCAACTCCCAAACATCCTGAATAGCAAATTGGTAAAGCTCATCTTGCATTGCTTCCACCCAACTTGGTTCTTTAAGAGCATCAAAAATCTTCTTGGGTTCCTGTTGTGACAGAAAACAGGCAAACAAACATGCTTGAATAAGAGGGGTATCAACCTTCTTGTGAATATTGGCAATAAATCCTCCATGATTATGATGAGACCTTCTAGTTTGTACAGGAGTCATCACATCACCAATAATTAGAGAAGGATGATGATTTTTGATTGTAGAAGTAAGCACTCATCCCTTAATAATGGTGTTGTCCTCAATCTCATCTTCCAAGTTACCAAGATCCTCTTCAGACTCTCTTCCATCATCATCTGAATGAACCCCTCCATGACTGTTGGAAGGTTCACCTTGTTCAAAATTATTGGAAGAGAAAATATGGTCAAAAGATCTGTCAACGCCTGAACCAAAGCTGTCAACGTTTGAGCCATCAACGCCTGAATTTGTCTTGTCAGCGCTAGAATTTCCTTTGTCAGCACCTGAAGGATCATGCATGTTTTCAACTGGTGATACTTGGGGACCACCTTTTTCCTTTCCAGCAGCAGCAGCAAATGCATCTGTCCATATGGGAATGGTAACATACTCAAGTATGGGTGTTGATTTGTCTGCTTGTGATCCAACCTGTTTATCAACCTGTTTACCTGAAATATCTACAACTGGTTCTTCCACAACATTTGAAGTCACCTTCACAATGTTTGGATTAGTAACAAGCATATAATTCGATGTCCTAGATAGAGGTTCCAAGTCAAATAACCAATTTGGACCACTCTTAGGATCACTAGGTTTACTTTCTAAAAATCTAACATGTACTTTTTCAAGTATACGTTTTTCTTTCTTAAGGTAAACTCTATATCCTCTACTCTGCACAGAATAACCCATGAAGTAGCCTTCATCACCTTTACCACTAAACTTACCTAAGGCATCACTAGTGTCAAACACAACTACATGACATCCAAAAGGTTTAAGAAAACCAATATTAGGTTTCCTGCCCCAAAGTAACTCATAAGGTGTTTTGTTATGAATCTTGTTAACTAATGCCCTATTCTGAACATAACAAGCTGTATTCACAGCCTCAGCCCAAAAAGCAATGGGAAAGTGAGCATCAACCAACATAGTCCTGGCTACTTCTATGAGGGTTCTATTCTTTCTCTCAGCTACCCCATTTTGTTGTGGGGTTCTAGCTACACTAAACTGTCTAGTAATCCCTTTCTTGGCACAAAAGTCATCTAATAACGTATTTCTAAACTCACCACCATTGTCCTTCTAAGCATCTTAACTTCATTACCAGACTTCTTTTCAATTTGGGTAATAAAGTTAATCAAAGTATGAGCAGTGTCACTTTTTCAAAGCTAAAAAGAAAGTCCAAGTAAATCTAGAAAAATCATCAGTGATGACAAAACAGTAGGATTTACCATTTAAGCTTTCTATATTAGTTGGACCAAACAAATCCATATGCAGCAAGTGAAGTGGTTTAGAACTAGAATGCACTGGTTTAGACTTAAATGAGACCTTGTGATGTTTGCCTTTAAGGCATGCAACGCAAGAATGGTCATTGTGGAAAGCCTTTTCAGGCAAACCATCAACTAAACCATGTCTCACAAGTCTATTTATATTTTTAAAATTAATGTGCCCTAATCTTCTGTGCCAAAGATTACTCTCATCAGCTGAAGCCTTAGCATATAGACATGACAAATTATTATTCATCCTAATTCCATTAAGATTCACATTATAAATGTCCTTATGCCTAGGTGATCTATAATCAATGAATTTCTCATCTGGTATTTTAAAATCTTTGCTCAACACCAAGCATTCAGTATTAGTGAAAAGAACCTTATTTTTGTTATCACACACTTGTGATACACTAAACAGATTATAGTCAAGTTCTTTTACCAGAAACACGTTTTCAAAACGAAAATTGTTGGTGAGAAGAGTGCCTTTGCCAGTGATAGTCCCATATCTACCTCCAAAGTACACTTTGTCACCATCTTTAATGGGGATAAAATTTGTCAGGTAATCTTCCTTCCACGTCATGTACCTAGAGCATCCACTGTCCCAATATCCATAGTCATTAACCTGTTTTTGAATGCCCTACACATAAAGAAAACAAATTAGTTTTCTTTGGGAACCCAAGCCTGAGTAGAATTAGATTCATTTGGTTGTTCAACAAGAACATACTTAGTCCTTATGACAACCCCTTGTGCATCCTTTTTTGGATTAAACACCTAGTTAACCCCAATTGGTTTTGTTATGACCTTTGAAATATAATGAAATCTATTACAGGTCATAGAAATCCCATCTGAATTAGGATTTTGATCTTGCTTAGGTCTCCATGTCAAGCTAGAATAAGCTTTAGACCCATTTCCCTTTGGTTTCAAATATTTTCCATTATTTGGTCTGGCAACGTTCCTGACAACGTTTAACTTGTTCTTGTCAACGCTGAAATTACCCTTATCAGCGTTGAACCTAGGGTTTGCTACAGGAACCCATTGTTTGTTAGACCACGTATTGGTCTTCTTAAAAGGTCTTTGTCCATAAGTATTAGACCCTTTAGTAAAGAATAGGGCTGGTCTAACAACTTGTGGACTTTGCTGGACAAAAGGTTTGGGTTTGATAGTGTTTGACTTTTTATCAGCGTTGACCTTTGAAGCATTGACACACTTATAAGCTAAATGTGAAAAACTTCCACAAGTGTAACATGCTTTTCTAGACATAGCTCTAGGTCTAGAAGAAAAGAAACCTGTCCCATTATCACTAATTTGGCTTTTTGGTGACCTAAGTTTTCTATGCATTTCTGCATTTTTAATACTAGGTTTTCTATCAACGTTTAAGCCAAGGTCAACAGTCTTGCTAGTGGTGGGGTTTGTCACTTTTATGGGTGTAGACTCATTTGGGCTGTCACTAAGCATGCCACCCTTAACAAACAAGGTAGGGTTGGCTTTCTTCCATTGGTCCAAATCAGTCAACTTTTGCTTGTATTCCTCTACTGGGGTAAGAACTCTTGGTGGAGGAATAAATTCCTCTTCTTGGAGTTCTGGTATACCAGTCCAAGACATGTCCTTTCTAAGGACACCATAGAAGTTCCCAGCAGGTGGTGCAACACCAGCATACTCTTTCATCCCAATCCCAGTCATATCCCTAGAATCCCTTTGTTCACTAACACATTTTTCTAGGGTTTGTGAAGCTTTGTCAAATCTCTGAATTTTAAGATCTACATTATCTTTGTTTTTTATAGCCTCATCTAACTTAGCCTGTAAAGCACCATTGGATCTCTCCATGATGTTTCTAACCTCAACACTAGCATTTAAATCATGAGTTAAAATATTGATTTGATCTTTTAGGTCAAACTCCATTTTCTTATACTCAGCTACAGTCTTTTCAGTTTGAGTAAGAGCAAGTTGATAGTTAGATAACTTGCATCTTTCATTAACCACATCTGTTGTCAATTGTAAAACTTCTTTGTTAAGTTTTTAAGTGTTTAGACGACAACCCTTTCTACAAAATGCATCATCATATACCTCATTGTCTGATGAAGATGAAGAGTGTGCCATGAGAGCATAGTGAACATGCTCTTCTTCTTCCTTTTCTGCAACCAAAGCTTTGTTTTCTTCCTCATCCTTGGCCAAATAGCTCCTATCCCAGCCAACACCATTGATGAGACTGCTTTTATACATAGTCTCATCGTCCAAATCGGTCTTAAAATGCATTAAATATCATTAAAACTGCCAAATATATGCTCGTGTTTGTTGCTTGTGTATTTTAGGTACAGATATTGAGGAAATGACAAAAAAGATCACAAGAATCAATCAAAAACGAACACGGGAAACGAAGCCGCACAATGAACCGGACCCGAATCCTTAATTTCCAAAATGGTCCTTGAAGAATTGAAGATTGTCAACATTGGTCCCTCATTTTTGAAGATTTGGCAAGATAAGACCTTGAAGAAATCATCATTGGCAAAAGAAGACCTCCATGTTTGAAGATTATACAAGTTATGCCCTTGAAGAATCCAAAATATGCATTAATGGTCCTTATACAAAGTTTATTAAACCCTTGTGCCAAATTTGACAAGTGTTCTAAACTTATTTACAAAGGGAAAAAGAATTTTGGCTGTTTAAATGGAAGTGAAAGAAGGAAGAAACCTTGGGGACCTATTCTGCCAGACACATAAACCCACCCCAGCCAATCATCTCTCCACATCACCCCACTCCACGTCTGCTTTCCACCCACACCATTTAACTTAATAAATCAATATTTAAATGCTTCCCTCCAAACAAGTTATTTAAATTAACCACTCCCCAAATCAGATTAAACAAACTCCTAATTACCCCATAAACCCTAATTTGTCCAGTATCAATTGACTAAAAAACAAGGGGGTTTTGTTTCATTGCTTCCAGATCATTGATTAACCTCCCCCTAAACCAATCCCACAACTCAAATCCCTTCCCAACACCACCACATGGGCAGTGGGACCATCCCCTGCCCCATCCCTTTCTTCACAAAACCCCAAAGGAGACAGCATCAAGGGTTCTCATCCAAACTTGTTCCCAAAGGCTATTTAAACGTCCAGGATCATCCAACAATAGCTGGCCATCACATGTTGCTCATTTGACCAAGAATTCAGTCAAGAACAAGGGCATTTTCGGATTTTTATGCATTAGGGTTTCAGTTTATTATTTCTTTCTTCTAGTATCTAGATAGTTCTATTAGTGCCTATAAAAGCACCTCTCAACATGTGAGTAGGGCTTTGTTCCAGAATTTTAGCAAAAATCTTGTAATTCCTTTTTAATCAATATAAAGTTGATGTTTTGTTATATGTAATTCCTTTTATGATTTATTAAAAGTTGGTAAATGTTTTGAGCTAGAATTCTGAGTTCCAAATTAAATTTGTTGAAGTGATTTTGAGTTTTCAAAAGGCAACTTCAAGTTTCTGAAAAAGTGCAAGATTTGATTAAATCTTGTTCTGAATTTTGGTTTTCCAAGTTCTTAGTTGGTTTATTTAAGTGTGTGTTAAGGAAAGAATTTAAGGAAGGTATTTGTGAAAAGGTTTAAAAAGTTTCAAAAATCAGAAAATTGGATATTGTGTTTGTTCATTGTTCTTAGCAGGAAGCTTATTAGGAGCTTGTTTGTCCAAGGATCAGCACAAGCCCGGGCTTGTAGGAGGTGACTTTTCAGTCACAGTTGGACCTGGATTGTAGGTCCAACAAGGTAACCTCCTTGTTCCTTGTTTTTAGTTTCATAGTTGTATTTTGTATGATTTGGTGAATCTGCATGAAAATTGTTTATGTGTTGTTAAGCTGGTTTGATATTGCTTATTTTAGGTTTTTATGCATGTTATAAGTAGGTGTAATCAATTTGGTTTGGATTGGATGTGATTTGGTTTGAAAAACTTCAATTTCAGAAACTAAAGGTGTGTTTGGATTAGTGTTTTAAGGGAAGTTTTTGCTAAACTTTTGGCTTGAATCTAATCTAGACTTACTGGTTATTGTTGATAAGTAGCTATTTTGGTCATAGGTTTCATATTTGGGTAGTATTAAAACAAGTTTGCATGTTCATGTTGGATAATACTAGTAAAAAATAGTCAATCCATTTTGTGCATACTTGAGTGGGAATTTGGCCTTTATATCTTGGTAGCTACTAGATATTAGGTCTATTTAGGATTGAGTAGGGTTTGTATGTCATTTGGTAGACTTATGTGCAAGATTTGATCACTTGAAATTCATTATTCTTCCAAGTAAACCAGCAAACTGTTCACAGACACCATATAAGCTTAATTAGAAACATTTTGTGCTCATTGTGTGGATTTTTGTGAAGTGACTTGCTAGTTTTTGTGTTTTAATTGACTCCCTATACTCAACTGAGTATAGGGGTGCCTTATTGCCCAAGAAAAACCAAGCACAAGAGCTTTCCTAAGCTCAAAAATCATTCAGCAAAGTATTGTTAGTGTTGTCCGAGAACGCTTATATTTTTTTGTTATTTTTAGTGTTGTCCGATATCGGACAACACAGATGTTGTACAAGCCCTTTGTCTGACAAGATATTGGATAACACAGTCTCCTATTTAGATTTTAACTTTTTTGTCTTTAGTGGGTAAAAATTAGAATTAGGATTTAAAAATAGTTTCAATATTTTTCTAATTTTATTTCTAATTTTTCTACTTAATTAGATTTTTTATTACTGTTCATTTGCTATTTTTTACATTTAATAGCTATTTTAAATACTTTTTATTATTCTATTTTTGGCATTTAGTGTAAGAAATTTATATTTTTCAGTTTTAACATTTTTAATAGATTAAGAAAAACATTTTAAGAGTATTAGTATAAAAAGTTTTTACTGTTCACTTTTTAATTATTTTTTAGAATTAATTTAATTTAATTAGGGTTTTAATTCAAACTGTTTTTGTCTTTTAGTGAAAAATTTATATTTTTCAAACTTTTTCATTTTTCTACTGTTCATTAGAGTAATTTAGGATTTTTAAAATTGTCAAATTACTTTTGGTATTATTTTATTATTTTTTATAATTATTTTAGTTTAAAAATAGTTTTTAGTGATTTAAAAATAGAAAAATAGTTTTTAAAATTTAGGAAAAATACTTTTTAGTCTTTAGATAATATAAGTAAGTTATTTGTTCAATAAAATAATATTTTGGACATTTTGATTAATTATATTTAATTTTAGGGCTTTAATTAGCATTTAAAATTGAATATTTAATTAATAAAAGGTTTTATAATATTTTTATTAGATTTTTATTCTTATTTATATTATTTTAGACTTACTTTTAGCTTTTAATTATTTTTAGGTTTTAAATTTTTAAATTTGTAGTTTTTACGGTTTTACGTGAACGCCTTTTCGTCTTAGCTTGATCCGTCTTCGTGACCGTCATTCTCTTCTCACCTTATTTCTATTTTCTTTCTCTCAATAATCACAAACAAGTAAATCAATTCTTAACACAACGCACTAGCCTCCTCGAGAACGAACTCACTTCACTTTACTTTTGGGTCATAACTTGTGGTTTTCCTAAACTACTCGTTAATACTTACCCTAATTGCCTTGTTTTCCTAAACAAGTGTGATTTTACAACTATCAATTGCCATCAATGTCTTGCATGGCAACCATAGCTTTGGAATCCTGAGCCTTGATGATTTGGCTTGAGGGTTTTCCAGCATCAGATCTTCTTGGAGATCTGTATTCTCTCATAAACTATCCCATTCGATGACAATTATAACACTCAACCTTGGATTTATCAAATCCAGCAGTGTCCTTAGCATTAAAACTCATCTTCTTCTTAAATCTTCGATTCCATCTATTTGCCCTTATGCTTGCAAGATCCATATTCCACTTTATGTCCATCTCCTCCAAATGCTCATCACTAATTTGCTCAAGGTCCTCATATGTAATCACTGAACCATTGGGCAATGAAGCAATATATGCACATACAGTATCTAGATCAATACCAGTAGGCTTAACTCTTGGTGGGTCAATATTGTATGTGTCAACGTTTGAATGAGAGGCGCTGACAAAGCTTGATCTAGCGTTGACACAAGATGATCAAGTAACGGGGTGCATGTATGACTCCCTTTGATCAAATTGTCCTTTACTGTGTGAGAAGAATACCATGTTTCCATTGGTAGACTTGCTTCCTTGATTCAAAAGGATTTCATTCTCTACAAGCCTCAGTTTATTGTAAACATCATTAAAAGTGGAGTTCTTATGAGTATTATTAGCAATCATAGACCATGCTTCAATCTTCCATGCATCACCGAGACTTTTAAGAAAAGTGGTGATGATATCAACATCACCAAGCACTGTTCCCATAAAGGACAACTTGCTTGTAATATCAAGAAGTCTGCTTCTCACTCCACTTAGCTTTTCATTGGGTTGAGCTTTAAAAACAACATACTCATGCAAGAGTTGCTTCTTCTTCTCTTGTACAGTATCAGCATTACCACCATAAGCAACTTCAAGGGCTGCCCATAGATCTTTTGAAGAATCATATCCTCTATACTTGTGTTGATTGGATTGTCCCAAAGAGAGTTTAAGGATGCTTAGGGTTTTCATGTCATTTCTTCTTTTTCCAACGTCCTCAACTGAGACAGCTCTTCCATCTTCAGGCTTTTCTTTTCAATCCTCTTCTGTAGAACCTGGAGTTGATCTTACCAAGATTGCAGCTGTAATCTTGGCAGCCTTATTGAATTTGTTTCCATATTCAATAATTTCCCATAGAGTGTGGTCATGAATTTGAAGATACTGTTCAAAGTTAAACTTCCACAGCTCAAAGTTGTCTGGGTCTAGCATGGGAATCTTGATGTTAGGGGTTGAGGAGGAGGATGAGGTTAACTCTGGAGTGGACATGTTGTTCTTAGGGTTTCTTGAAAATTAGGGTTTTTGGTGATTTAGGGTTTTTGTGTTCTTTAGATCAAAGTTTCTCAATAAGCTCTGATACCACTTGTTGATCCCAAACTTAGATCGATTTAGCTTGTGTAAATGAGATTAAATCAAGTTAAACACGTAGAGAAACTTTGTTGTATATGTAACAATTCAAGTATTATGCGGAATTAATACTTAAACAAGAACACACAAACAATACGTTTAACACTTTCATTGTACGCAAGTTTGATTTATCAATCAAAGTGAAAGTTTGGTTTATATTGTTTGTGTGTTCTTGTTTATGTATTAATTCCGCATAATACTTGAATTGTTTAAGTATTAAGTTTGGAATGAACAGATACATGTGAGTGACAAAGGCTCACATGATGGAGAATCTTTGGGTGTGGCTGAAGCTCTTACAGATTTGAAGAAGCAACCAAGTTTTGATGTCTCTTTGGTTACTCCTACAAATTTGAATTTGTCCTTTACAGAAATGATGGAGCAGTTCACAAGAAGCG
Organism: Glebionis coronaria; assembly: GCA_025667525.1. Taxonomy (NCBI): domain Eukaryota; kingdom Viridiplantae; phylum Streptophyta; class Magnoliopsida; order Asterales; family Asteraceae; genus Glebionis; species Glebionis coronaria. Next base: position 249,437 of record JANFOE010001250.1, on the reverse strand, counting down.
CTGACAAGAGTAAGGTGAGCGTTGACAAGCAGATTTTTGACACTGACAAGAGTAAGTTGGGCGTTGACACACAGGTTTTGGACATTGATAAACCTGCAGATATGGTTGATGTATTCCAGTCATCAGCTATCATCAAGGAAGTGTCTTCACAGGTACCATCATCATCTTTACCCATCATTGATGCATTAGATAGAGGTAAAAGGAATCATGGTAGAAACAAGAGTTCCCAAGGATGCAACTCAAGTAAAATTTGATTCAATATTGGCTGCACAAATTATGGAACAAGAAAGGAAGAAGGTTGTTGAGTCACCATTTGTGGTTAGTTCTAAGGAACAAGAAGGAAGTAATGATGAGAGCACCGAAACAAGTGTTATGATTATTGAAGAACCAGAAAGACTTGAATACGGTGATGTGTTGGCAAGGGAGAAACTTGCAGAGTTAAAAATGAAGGTAGATTATGATATGCCAAAAGTTGCCCAGATGTACTTTGCTTGGGAGAATAAGATCATGGATAATCCAGATATGTCTTTATCAGATCAGATTTGGGGATTGGAGATTCTTCTCAGGATTCAAAAGGATTGCCATGTATTCCTAAAGTATAAGGCCAGCAAAGTTTTCTCATAGTCTAAGAGAGAAAGAAAGGAGCTTTATTATATGTTGCTTAGATATCATTAAGGAGGTTGGACTTTTCAGAAGTTGCAGGAATTATCCTTTGATGAATTGGAGTATATGGCTTATCCTATTTGGGAAAGAGTGAAAGAGATGAACACTATCAGACTTCTTTCAGGTGAAAGGAAAGAAGAAATTTCAGAGGAGATGGAGATTCAAAGGGCAATGATTGTTCCAAGACCATTGAATAAGGGAGTTCCACTTGAGTTTCCTTCAAATTTGAATAGAGTGAATCCCAGTGAAGCTGTTATTAGAAATAGTATTAAGCTCTCACCCATGGAAGCTTCACATATGGTAAAAGTATTACCTCATGATTCCAGAAACCCTATCATTAGTTATGAAGAAGATGCAAGTGGGTTTTGGATGATTGGCAGATATAGGAAAGATGTACATACTTTTACTACTCTTATGTCTTTGTTTGCAAGTTTGGATAGAGAAGACTTGGCAGACCTTTGGAGGTTATTGCAGGCCAAGTATGAGACTGAAGCACCTACTTCAGTAAATGGAATAAAGCTTTGGTCAACATTCAAGAGAATGTGTGCACTAGATGAAGAAGATCCAGTTTGGAAGGATCTTGAGGATGATATCAGTGGACTTCAATGGCCTCTATATTCAGCAGCTGGTGTGTATCATTTGAGTTCTACAAAGTTTTCTGAGTATCTTCTTGTGGATGCTGAGTATCCCATGTCCAAAGAAGTTTTGAAGAAAATGATGACAACACAGCTAGAGATAGACTACTCAAGTGACGTGGCCAAAGATTTGATTAGATATGTTTATTTCCAATTTGATAAGATTTATAAGAATCCTCCTACTTCTTAGTTTTATTCAGAAACATGATTACTACAGTAGATATCAAGTTTAGGGGAGGATTGTTGGGAATAAAATGTAGTCAATACACTTGGACGCTGACAAGAGTAATCTGGACGTTGATAAGAAGAAATCAAGCATTGACAGAACAAGCATTGACAGGAAGAAGTCAAGCGTTGATGAGAAGGAGTCAAGCACTGATAGAAGAGTTAGTCTACACGTATTATGTTTCTAGTATGTTTCTAGTAAAGATATGATCGACAATGTATTTCTTAGTTTATCTTTACCTAAAATAGCTGATACGTAGACTCTTGTACAAGGCTCCTTATTCTATAAAAGGAGGCCTTTAGGTTTTAGTCTAATATACGTTTAACACTTTCATTGTATGCAAGTTTGATTTATCAATCAAAGTGAAAGTTTGGTTTATATTGTTTGTGTGTTCTTGTTTAAGTATTAATTCCGCATAAAGTGAAAGTTTGGTTTACAATGTAAACCTAAAGCGTGTGTCAACTAGGTGTGGGATTCAATGTATACACACCTAGTGATTGTTGATTATTAATATAATTAACAATCCGTTTGTTTAATTCATGTGTTATTGTGCCTAAACACCTTGTTACATAGTTATTGTTCTTTTCCACTTTGATTGTATAATCATATGAACAATGGCTATGCCTAGTAGCTAAAAGATTCGAGGAAACCAAGGTTTCCACAGTTGGTATCAGAGCCTCGTGGCTCGTGATGCTAGGACCAACAAGGTGTTCGTGTTATGTGATGGAATAAAAATTCGTATAGGATTTTTCTGGATGATTTTGTGTGCGCGGCAGTATTCAGAAGGCCATGACTTTTTATTGAACCGTTGGATCGCCACGAAATTCTATGTGTGTGTTCTACACTCATATATCTAGATATCCACCTGAGGGATTGTCGAGATCTATCCCCAAGAAAAATTTATTAAGCGTCGAAGTCAGCAGTGATCATATGTTGTTTTTGTGAACAGTAATAGTAAAAACACGATTTCTTCTTCGTTAACCGTTGGATCGTCGTGAAATTCGCGCTGTAGGTTCTAGACACTAGTGTCTAGGATCTCACCGAAAGGATTGTTGATTTGAGCTTTCACGAAGAAGTTATTCGATGTCGAAGTTCGCTGCAGTTTATGGTTTTCACATAAAATCATGATTTAGGGTTTATAAAACCCTAGATCAATTAGCCGCTGATGTATGTAATTTAGAAGCTGATAGATGTTGGTGTGATGCTGATAGATATTGGTGTAACGCTGACAAGGCATGGATGAGACGCTGATGGTCAGGCGCTGACAGGTTTAAAGTTGGCGCTGACAGGAATAAAGTTGACGCTGACAGGAGGCGTTGACACTTGTTGTCCGATATATACATTTTCAAACGCTGCCAAGTGTTGTCCGATATCGGAAAACACGCAATGTTGATATCTTAGACAAAGGAAGATATTGGACAACAAAAGGGATAGCTGCTGTTTGGAAAATTGATACGATTTTGGCACACAAAAAAAGGTATTTACACACGAAGGTACATGGGATCTCCATTTTTATACAGAATATCAAGTTGATATTAATGGCTCGGATATTTTTACAAGGGGTCAATGATTTTTAAGTAAGTTAGCAACAATTCGTGAAGAATTGATGGATATTTTAGATTATGTAATCAGGGTAGCCTTGTGAAAGAGTTATCCAATCTAATACTTTTACATATGGTATGAAGATGTTATTTCATTCAAATTCGTCATGAAGAGGTGTTGGCTTAAGGGGAAGAATTCTTATGGTATGTTTGATGTTCGAATAAGATTTTCACGAGTTTGTGTTCTATCATATCTTAAAGTCGTGAACTCCCAGTCATTGACTTTTAAGGTAACTTGTTAGTGCTTTTAATGGTTGGTGACGAAGACTTGTCATAACACTTGAAGGAGTTACATTATCGTGCTCAGTGTCTCACAAAAGATGAGAATGTTGACAAGGGATCGAGGTCTACTTATATTTTGCAATGGGTATAAGTTCTTCATCACATGGATAGTACAAGACATGGAACATAAGGTTGGGTTATTCTACTTCTACATCAAGATTAATTTATTTATTTTTCTTCAAGATCATTACACAAAGCCTACATTTGGAGAATCTTCAAGATTGCGTACATTGTTTACTTCCCTGTTGATGTGACAAAAAGGGGAAGACATACATGCTACCATTGAGCGGAAGCAATTTGAAGATGATGTACCACTTACAAGAGATACACAAAGAGTTTTGCCAACATCAACTAGGGGAAGATTGTTGGGTCAAAAAGTTGATGTGACAGAAACTCAAAACGAAGAAAACATGAAGGCATTTGTTCAAGCGTTGACACATTGTGTCTAAGCGTTGACAAGTGTAAATTAGGCGTTGTTATAAGTCAAAAAAAGTCAAACGCTGTTGGAAATATCTATTTAGGATAAGTATTCAGAACATTATTTATTAATATTCTGTATTAGTTATTTAAATAGAAGATTTACATGTTTATTCATAGTTATCTCTTGTAAACCCTAATCCTTAGTCTATAAAAGGAACCAAGGGTCTTAGGTTTTATTCATATCTTTCATTCACAATGTAAACCTAAATCGTGTGTCGACTAGGTGTGGTATTCAATGTATACACACCTAGTGATTGTTTGTTATTAATATAATGAACAATCCATTAGAGTAATTTATGTGTTCTAGTGCTTCAAACACCTTGTTTCCTAACTATTGTTCTTTTCCGCTTTGATTGTTAATCATAATAACAATGGTTATGCCTAGTAGCTAAAAGATCGAGGAAACTTAGGTTTCCTCAAATACTTGAATTGTTTCATATACAACAAAGTTTCTCTAAGTGTTTAACTTGATTTATTCTCGTTTACACAAGCTAAATCGATCTAAGTTTGGGATCAACACATTCACAACGGGTTCGTACCCGGAAGGTCTGTACAAATCATATCAACCCTGCAAGTACGTACATTACTTTCACATGGTTGCGAGGGTTATCTAGCTACTGTTCATGACATGGATGTTGAATCTCTATCAATTCAGAATCAGCCGATAGTGGCAGAATTTCAAGATGTATTTCCGGAAGAACTTCCGGGCATACCACCTGCACGTGAGGTAGAATTCAATATCGAGCTCATCCCAGGAGCTGAGCCAATTTCCAAGGATACTTATCGCATGGCTCCAATAGAGTTGAAGGATCTCAAGGATCAATTATAAGAACTTCTGGAACGAGGCTTCATTCGACCGAGCGCATCTCTATGGGGCGCACCGGTCTTATTCGTGAAGAATAAGGACGACAGTATGCGTATTTGCATAGATTATCGTGAGCTCAACAAGATCACCATCAGGAATAGGTATCCTCTACCACGTATAGACGATCTGTTTGACCAACTCCAAGGGGCCAAACATTTCTCCAAGATTGATCTGAAATCGGGCTATCATCAGCTATGGGTTAAAGAGCAGGACATCGCCAGGACTGCTTTCCGTACACGCTATGGCCGCTACGAATTTGTAGTCATGCCATTTGGCCTTACCAATGCTCCAGCATTGTTCATGGATTTGATGAACAAAATCTTCCAGGAATTTCTGGACAAGTTCGTCATTGTCTTCATTGACGACATCCTGATATTCTCTAAGTCCAAGGAGGAACACGAAGAGCATCTTCGTACAGTGTTACAGATTCTTCGCTAGAAGCATTTGTATGCTAAATTCTATAAGTGTGAGTTCTGGTTGGACAAGTTGGCGTTCTTAGGTCACATTATATCAGCAGAAGGAATCCCTATGGATCCAGCAAAGGTTGAAGCTATTACCAAGTGGCCAAGACCGACATCAGCGACTGAGGTTCGTAGTTTCCTAGGCTTAGCTGGTTATTACCGTAGGTTCGTGGAGAACTTTCCCGTTTAGCACTACCATTTACCAAACTGATGCGGAAAGGGGAGAAATTCGTCTGGACTGAAGAACGATATAAGAGCTTTGAAGACCTAAAGCAGAAGTTAGTATTTGCACCGATTCTTACTCTCCCATCTGGTACAGGTGGATTTCAGATCTACAGTGATGCATCGGGGAAGGGACTTGGCTGTGTTCTCATGCAACATGGGAAATTGATCGTGTACGCTTCACGGAAGCTTAAGCCTTATGAGGAAAATTACCCTACGCATGACTTAGAACTTTCAGCAGTCGTGTTTGCATTGAAGATATGGAGGCACTACTTGTATGGAGAATCATGTGACATTTTCACGGACCACAAGAGCTTGAAGTACATCTTCACTCAACGTGAATTGAACATGAGACAGAGGAGATGGTTAGAGCTGTTGAAGGATGATGACATCAACTTGCAGTATCATCCCGGCAAGGCGAATGTAGTGGCAGAAGCACTTAACAGGAAGTCCGGAATGATAAACGACATTAAAATTGAGGAGGAAATTATAAGAGACTTGGAGCGACTAGACATTAAGATCATGGTACGTGGACAACACGGTTACTAGGCTAATCTTAGAGTGGAACCTTAGTTACTCTCTAGGATTAAGCAAGCTCAGAAAGATGATGGTGAAATCTGGGCGATAATTCAGAATTAGAGAAGCATATAGAATTTCGAGTAGACGCAGACGGTATCATATGGCAGGGCACGAGACTTTGTGTTCCTGATGATCAAGAACTCCGGGAAGCATTGTTAGCTGAGGCTCATAGCTCCCCATTCTCTATTCATCCTGGTTCGACCAAGATGTACCATGACATCAAGCAATACTTTTGGTGGAGTGGTATGAAACAGGATGTTGCGACTTACGTCTCCAAATGTCTTACCTGCCAGCAGGTTAAGATCGAGCATCAGCGATCTGGCGGTCTTCTACAACCGTTAAATATTCCAGATTGGAAGTGGGAAAAGATCACCATGGATTTTGTTACCGGTCTTCCGCAGACAAAGAGGAAGCACGATGCGATTTGGGTTATCGTTGATCGACTTACTAAGTCAGCTAATTTCTTACCGATCCGCAAGGAAGATTCGGTCAGTAAACTCGCCGATACTTACAAGAAGGAGATCATGAGACTTCATGGTGCTCCATCCAGCATCGTCTCGGACAGAGATCCTCGTTTCACTTCGTGATTTTGGAGGAGTCTGTAGAAAGCTTGGGGTACAAAACTTAAGCTTAGAACGGCTTTTCATCCTCAAACAGACGGGCAATCGGAGCGAACGATTCAGACATTAGAAGACATGTTGAGGTCATGTGCGTTGGAATGGACGGGAGATTGGGACGATTACATATGTCTGGTAGAGTTTGCATACAACAATAGTTGGCACGCAAGTATTAAGTGTGCTCCATTCGAGATGTTGTATGGCAGGAAGTGTTTTGCCCCAATCTGTTGGGATCAGGTTGGTGAGCGAACACTTGAAGGACCAGAAATGATAGAGTTGACCAACGAGAAGGTCGCAGTAGCTAAGCAGAAATTACAAGAAGCACGGTCATGTAAGAAGAGTTATGCCAACAAGCATCGTAGGGACTTACATTTTAACGTAGGAGATCATGTCTTTCTTAAGGTATCACCGGCACGTGGTGTTAGACGTTTTGAAATTAAAAGGAAGCTCAATCCTCGATTCATCGAACTGTTTGATGTCATTGAGCGAGTCGGTGAAGTATCTTATCGTTTAGCGTCACCGCCGCAGCTATCTCATGTTCACGATGTTTTCCATGTGTCCTTACTAAGAGGGTACAAGTATCATCTGTGACAACCCTGGTTTTGAGGTTCGTCACTTAGTTTTATTTTGTGCTAGTTGCGTGTCTTTACGTGTTTATGTGCTTATTGGTGTTTATAGATTGTGGTTTGGATATCGTTTCCGGTACGGGGTACCTTGTGAATGAAACGATGTGTGATGAATTCATGTTCATGAGTTCACATGGTAGTGACTATGAAGTGAGATGGTGTTATTTGGTGGTTCTAAGTATACGTTTATGTATTATAGAAAATCGTATTTTTACGATTTACGGTTTAGCATTTAGAGGTCGCGGATGAGGTAATTAGTCATATGAATATTTTTCGGGATGGTTTTAAGTCATTTAGGACTTAGTTATAAAGTTTATTTCAAAATTTGATATTTTTTTTAAAAGTGTATATTTTACGTCTTTTACGGTAAAACGCGTAAATTTGACTAGTTTTACGGTTTTGGAAGCTTTAGGAGCTGAAATAAATTAAGGAAAATTAAAGTAATATTAATAACATAATATTAAATAATAATAATAAAAAAACGAATTTAGGGGTGTTTGGGTCGGTTTAGACGCACCAAAGAAGAAAGAAAGAAGGAAAAAGCACAAAACAAGCCCAATGGACTTGTAATGGGATTAGGGGGCCTTTAGGACTTAACCAAACCCAACTCATTACCATAATAATCAGGTTTTTAACCTTCATAACATCTTCTAGCAGAAATTCATCAATGGTGGCCAATTAGGTTTCTTCAAAAATTAGGTTTTCTTCATCTTCTTTTAATTCAAAGGTAAAACCTTCTTAACCCTTTTCATATTAAATGTTTTTAATGTTTCTATGATCATATGATGGATTAGATTAGGGTTTAATTAAAAAAAAAGTATATTAATCATATTTTAATGGTTAAATAAATTAGGGCTTGTAATTAGAGGGATTAGGGTTAATTAATGAGGTTGATTTTGTTAAACCCGTTTTTAAAAACTGGGCAGAATTTTGAGTCAATTGTTTTGATCATATCTGGAGTTCTAGGAACATTCAAGATGCGATCAAACTAGAGCTGAAAAGGTATTTGAAGTAGCTTTCCAATGCAAGAAACTAGAACTAAATTGGAGGTCGGGAAGTGGGTCAAAAACAGGTTACAACAGTCAGAGGTCAAAACAGTTTTGAATTCAGCCTGTTTTCTTTTTAAGTTTTGGGTTGTTTGGGGTACTTAGGGTTGCATTGGGATCTTCTCACGAACATGAGAGATGGTTTATATATTATAGTGAGTATCTGCACTGGGTCTAAGATTGTGGTTTAGGGTAAGACCCTCTAATGGTAATGAACTTTTCATATGTTTAAAATCAGTGAATTCTGGATAGGTAGCAATATATACACATATATCGGGGCCTTAACAGTAGCTTTAAGGTTAGGGAAAGTGGGAGGTTTTAACTAACATGTATAAAAGTTTGAATATTACTTTTACAGAAACCATGGGTATATTTAAGTGGACGTTTGACTTAACGTTTTGAGACCTAAAACTGGGACTGTTTTGTGTAAAGTTATGAACGGGATAGCTATTAAACTTAACCAAGTTAGAGACTTGTTAAGGAAGGGTAATGGGGTGATTAGAACTTAACAACGAGGTAATTATATGGGAATAGGCTAGATGTCCATCATAGGTTGATGATCCATCTTGGTGATTGGTTCGGGTATTGATTGTGTGTTTTTGGTTTGTTAGCTCGTTGCTAGTGCGAGGACTTGTGAAGAAGCTATCAGGTGAGTTTCATAGTCCCATGTTTACTATTGATTTTGACTTCCAGATGGGATGGAAGAGACACTGTGTTTAGTTATTTTCTAAATTGATGTTGTGAATGTTTTTGTGATTTGAGATAGACTTGTGTGTACATTATGTGATTAACTGTTATGTGGTTCTTGATTGTGAATGATTTGGATCGAGGGACACGTGCCGTCTCAGTTATTGTGGTTTGACAAGGTAGGGGCCTTGGGATAGGTAAATAGCGTGATCGTCTATGGGACCAATGGATAATGACAAGGTAGTGGCCTTGGGATAGGTACATAGTGTGATCATCTATGGTACCATGGTGTTTGGTAAGGCCGAGGGCCTTGGATTTTGGTTTGGTATGATTGATCTTGAATGTTAGTTGTTAATACATAATTGTAACACATTGTCCATATGTTATTGTGTTGATGGTTGTTATTCACAGCTTATAACTGATTTAGCGTTAGAGTCTAAACCTATGACTCTCACCAACTTTATGTTGACGTGTTTTAATGTCTCTTTCAGGTGATAACGTGGTTAAGCGTGAGAACTTATGTGGCTCGGATTTGGAGAGCGTAGGAATGCATATAGAAGGATATCCTCGTTTCCTTCTTAGTTTACCTTTATGTTTTTTTATAAGTGATGCATGTTGGCACCTATATGTTTGATATGTTTGTGTTATTTGTTTGTCTCAGGTAAATGGTAGTACTGTTACCTATTTACCTAGACTCCTGCATGTTGAGATATTGTCATGACATTTGTGTCGCCATTTATGACATTTCTTATTTCATTTAGTTATCTCTATAGACACGCCATGTTGTGGTGATATCCATACGTCGCGCCCCATATTCCGCCATGGTGGGGTGTGACAGAATGGTATCAGAGACAATGGTTATAGAGAATTAGGTTGCCTAGTCGCGTAGCCTAGTCTATAGCTTAAGGGTCCCTGCATATAGGCGTCATAGGAGTATGTGTGCATTTTATTATAATTGATGTGTTTGAATGTTATTTATTGTGATGTTTTGACTAGTATGAATTGAACCATAGTAAGTTCATACTTAGCCACATGTTATTTTCTTTTTTGGTTGTGACTAGTGCGGGTTGAACCATAATCGTCCACACTAGTCATTGTCGTATTTTGCTTAAATTGTACATTATAGTACATAATTTGGTACATGGTAGTTCTATCTTTTGTTGGGTTATTTTATGTACCTGAGGTATAGTATTTTTTCTTTTGATGTTTAAGTCATGTTCCCTAAGAATCGTGTGGTGGTTCGAGTTACTAAGAGTACATAGGTAGGAAGGATTTTAAGCCGTTTCCACTCTTATGGGCGACATGACTTACAACTGATTATGTTTTCGTTTTGGTTTTAGTCTAGGTTGTTTTAGCTAGACTATGGATTTCTGTATTCCAAGAGTTTTATTATGTTATTTTTTATAGATGGAGTTTTGGATCTTATTGGTTATGTGGTTATGAGCTTATGTGAGTAGATGGATTTATGTGTTATATGTTGTATTGATTCTTATAAGTGTCATCATAGGAGGGAGTGCATTGGGGAAAGGGTAATTGTATAAGTATGGTGGCCAACATAGTTATACAAGTACCACAACTTCAATGGGTTCCCAAGTATGGTTGCATGAAAGAGGGTTAGTACATGCTTGTATATGATGAGATGTAGAATTTGGGTATACGTATTATATATGAGTTTATGTAATGGCTACCTACGATATGGCTATTGTTCTTTTTGTGTTATATGTTTTGGGTTATAGTTGTGTTGTGTGATTTTGGGGTCACACGATATGGTTTGGTTTTGGAGGTGGGCTTTATGCCTTGTTGTGGCACGGTGAGATGGTGATTACTCGTATGGAAAAACGAGCGTATAAAGCGATTGATTGACTTACGTGTATGATAACGAGTATGTTTGGGGGATTCAATAGGTATACATATGCGGATGTATATATACTACTATGTGTTAAGTTATGGTATATGGTCGTTCACTAGTTATTATAACTTGAACGTACCTTGTGTTTGTTCGTGTTTTATGGAACTGGAGTTTGGTGGAGTTTCAACGACGTTTTGAATCTTTTGAACTTTGTCTTGTAGCGTATTCTTTGAGTTTCGTATTTCACGTGTACGTTTTAAAACGGTGTTCTTGGCTTTAAGTCTATTGAAATAACCTGGGATTTCTTTTGAGATAATGAAATCTTTTGTGTTGAGTCTTACATTTCTTTTGGTTGGTATATGGAAAAAGGGGACTTGGAAATCTATTATAGGGTTAGATAGTTGGTCGTATTCGGTAAAATAAGGGTAAGGTGTTGGGGTCGTGTTTGAAACAAGATGTAACATAAGATTTCTTTTTAGTCAACACTTATTTATTTCAAATTCTAAAAGACTTTATTTAAAATAAAGCGAAGTAAAATTTCTTTCTACTTACATAGTTTATATAATTGGGTTTAACCGATTCACGTCATTTATAATTATTAATTCAAGGTTAAATTGAGTTTATGAATATTTCACATACAATTTTATCTTTCATTAATATAAAACTGTTTCGGTCATAACTTGCTCGTTTTTAGAGCTTTTTGAGTGATTCAAAAGCCAAAAATTATGTACTCGGAACGTACTTTTCAAATATTCAGAAAGTATAGTCATGGGAGGTCAGTGGACTGGTTGGAATTTTTGTACAAGTGTCGGGTTCAAGGTTGAGTTTTGAATAGTAGTTTATTTTTATTTGGGGTGCACGGGATACCTAGTCCTTGGGTTGAGTTTTGAGATCGCCTATAAGGTTGTTTGTAGATGGTTTGAGTCACATAGATGTGAGGAGGTAAAAAAATTAATAATAATAATAATAAATAAGAGTATATTCTTTTGGAAAGGTCGGTCTTTTGCACGGTTTAAATAATATGTTACGGGGCGTAATATGTTTTGGTTGCCATTGGGTGTTTCTTAGATTATTTTTCGTTGTCATGGGTCATTTTGAATTGATACATGTTCTCGGTTTGAGTTTTCTTTTGAGTCTCGTGGTTTTTGACTTGTTTTAATTGGTGCACGTGAAATGTCGTTATTTATCCGTTGGTTTGATTCGTTGATCGTATCTGATGGATTCAGGATGTAGTTTTGGTTTTGTATTGTTCGGGAGCGTTGAGGTAGTCGTATGAAAGACTTGGTCACGCCTACACGCTTAAGTAGGTGACCATGAGAGAACGGTCGGAATACCCTTAGTGGGGAGGAAAGAAGTTCGTAGACGAACTAGTGTGGTCATGAGGTCTCTTAGGAGTACCAAGGAGATGAATAGATATTTGTGGGATATTAGCACAAGTAACGCGCCATAGAGAGTGTTGGAAGGGGAAGTAATACCTCAAAGGTATTTATGATTGTTCGTAGGGCATGTAAGTTTTCCGAAAATTTCCTGAAATTTAGTAGGTTTGCCTATTACTGTGAGGTAGAACCATAAATAGAGCAAGTAGGAGAAGTGAGAGGAGTTGTAGTTAGTGCCCTTCTAAGGCAAATTGTTGATGGAGTGATTTAAAAACAAGAGCTGTTAGAGATTGCAAGGAATGCCGGATAAAAGTTGAGTTGCTTAGTAGTAGATTGGATGTGGAAAGAGGTTGAGTGGTCTGATAAGAGGAAGTACCAGTCTTTTAAGATGCGTGTAGAATTTTGCAAGTAGAACGAGGTAGGAATTTATTCGTATTGCCGCTAAGAGAGGGTGCAAGGAGGACATAGTTGAAACTGCTAAGGATGTTGTATGAACGCTTTGGGTTTACGGTTATGTATTTGGCTTCACCAAAGCACTAGCGGTTTTCATGGTGTCAATGAACCAAGTGTGCATGAACGTGTATAAACGAGTTGTCATCGGGAGCGTCGACGACATCTTGAACTACTCAAATCTGAGAAGGAGAGTGAGGCGAATTATGTGTTGGTTTTGAAGTGGAGTTATACGTGAGATTTTCGAGTGTGAGTTTTTAGTATTAAGTTTACCATGATGAGTAGTTGTAGATGATGGCGTATCATGGAACCAGCAAGGGGCGAAGTGAAGAAGGATGAGGAAGCGTTTTGGAGGCTGAAGAGGTGGATTGGATAATGAGCCGATCTTGGCATTATTGGAAGGACCGGATGAATTCGTGAAGCATGACGATACGTGGAGCAAGGGTTTGGACGCGTACGAGGACGACAAAGAAAGTCGATCGCTTATACGTTGTAGGAACTGAAGATTTGGAAGAACTCGATGGACTTAGTTAGTGGGGCTGGATTGTTATATCTGCCTAGAATGCTAGAGGCATTTGGTGTACGATACATGGAGAATGATCTATATGGATCATGAACGTCTCCAACACATATTCAATCATCTTGATTGAACTTTTGGCAAAGGTGATGGGTGGAGTTAAGTGATGAAAGAAAATTGCAAGGCCAAGTACCATCTGGGAAAGGCAAGTATGGTTGATGAGACATGGAATAAGAAGAATAAAGTGAAGCAGAGACGAACTGGAACAATATGGATGACGTATTAGGGTGATTTGGATGAAGGGTGTAGGTTGCACGAGTTGAGTTGTCTAAAGCGGAGAACGCGTCAACCTGTAAGTTGCGTGGCTTGGATAATCATATGGAGAAAAGGGACGTAGACTATACTTCCTACATAGATAGGAGTAGCTTAGAAAGGGCGATGTAAGGACGAAGTTGATGAAAGGGATACATAATGCGGTGGAGGAATAAGTACGACGAGAGTTGGGTGATAGACGATAGACTAACTAATTCATCTCATATTTCAAGAGGAATGAAAAGTCACGTAGTTGAGAAGTTGGAAGGATTGCGTACGGATGTGATGGAATAGAGGATTTTGCGTAAAAGTTAGCCTAATATGTATGGAATGCCTTATGAAGGATTATGGCAAGGGAAGAAACGATGGGAAGCATCACATCGTGATGTATGGTAGGAGTTGAAGAAGAAGAAGGAAGTGTGTATAGAAGCGAAGCATGAATGAAATAGGTCGAGATAGGAACCGAAGGTAAAACTTTGGTAGAGCTTAATGAGTAGAATAAAGCACAAGCAGGCTAATACCGTCGTAGTGTGGAAAAGGAAATGGCACTGACCTATACTAATTGATTTAGAGGTAGTTAGGAAACTCGTTAGCGATGGCTGAGTTTTCATATAATGATAGTTATCATACTAGAAGTCGATAAATGCCATTTGAGACACTATATGAAAGGATAGGGTGAGTTGCCCCTATTGTGGACTAGAATTGGTAAAAGAGGCTACTAATGTGGTAATGATGGTTGTGGAAAGGATGAGAGCAACAAGGGATGCTATGTAGAAAAGGAGGAAACCACTAAAGTTAGTGACAAAGTTATGTAGGGAGTTTCACCCATAGTAACGGGTGGTATGTTTTGGTAAAATGAAAGAGTTGATGTAGAGTTTTGTAGGTCCATTTATGATCTTTAGAAAGATCGGACCATTAGCTTATGAGCATAGAATTTCTTGGGGGAAATGAGTTGTATACATGATACATTTCATGTATTGAGATTGGTAAAGGTTATTTGAGAATGCATTTTGCATGTACGGTTATTCGGGACTTGTGTTAATGAGAGTTTTTGTTTTATCAAAGAGTCATCTAGGAGATTTATTGACTGTGAGGTCAAGAGTTTGGCAATGAGTTTAATTGTTTTTGGTTTGTATATGTGGTATTTTGAAACTTGAACTAAAGTTCACGTGGAAATGAGAGGAGTTCTTTTAGAACAAGTATCCTCGTGTGATTTGTTGTCTGTGTGTTTGATCCTAAGGAGTAAATCTCGGGACGAGATTTATATTAGGAAGGAGTGATGTGACAACCCTGGTTTTGAGGTTCGTCACTTAGTTTTATTTTGTGCTAGTTGCGTGTCTTTACGTGTTTATGTGCTTATTGGTGTGTATAGATTGTGGTTTGGATATCGTTTCTGGTACGGGGTACCTTGTGAATGAAATGATGAGTGATTAATTCATGTTCATGAGTTCACATGGTAGTGACTATGAAGTGAGATGGTGTTATTTGGTGGTTCTAAGTATACGTATATGTATTATAGAAAATCGTATTTTTACGATTTACGGTTTAGCATTTAGAGGTCGCGGATGAGGTAATTAGTCATATGAATATTTTTCTGGATGGTTTTAAGTCATTTAGGACTTAGTTATAAAGTTTATTTCAAAATTTTAGATTTTTTTTTAAAAGTGTATATTTTACGTCTTTTACGGTAAAACGTGTAAATTTGACTAGTTTTACGGTTTTGGAAGCTTTAGGAGCTGAAATAAATTAAGGAAAATTAAAGTAATATTAATAACATAATATTAAATAATAATAAAAAACGAATTTAGGGGTGTTTGGGTCGGTTTAGACGCACCAAAGAAGAAAGAAAGAAGGGAAAAGCACAAAACAGGCCCAATGGACTTGTAATGGGATTAGGGGGCCTTTAGGACTTAACCAAACCCAATTCATAACCATAATAATCAGGTTTTTAACCTCCATAACATCTTCTAGCCCAAATTCATCAATGGTGGCCAATTAGGGTTCTTCAAAAATTAGTTTTTCTTCATCTTCTATTAATTCAAAGGTAAAACCTTCTTAACCCTTTTCGTATTAAATGTTTTTAATGTTTCTATGATCATATGATGGATTAGATTAGGGTTTAATTAAAAACAGTATATTAATCATATTTTAATGGTTAAATAAATTAGGGCTTGTAATTAGAGGGATTAGGGTTAATTAATGAGGTTGATTTTGTTAAACCCGTTTTTAAAAACTGGGCAGAATTTTGAGTCAATTGTTTTTATCATATTTGGAGTTCTAGGAACATTCAAGATGCGATCAAACTAGCCCTGAAACGGTATTGGAAGTAGCTTTCCAATGCAAGAAACTAGAACTAAATTGGAGGTCGGGAAGTGGGTCAAAAACAGGTTACAACAGTCGGAGGTCAAAACAGTTTTGAATTCAGCCTATTTTCTTTTTAAGTTTTGTGTTGTTTCGGTACTTAGGATTGCATTGGGATCTTCTCACGAACATGAGAGATGGTTTATATATTGTAGTGAGTATCTGCACTTGTTCTAAGATTGTGGTTTAGGGTAAGACCCTCTAATGGTAATGAACTTTTCATATGTTTAAAATCAGTGAATTCTGGATAGGTAGCAATATATACACATATATCGTGGCCTTAACAGTAGCTTTAAGGTTAGGAAAAGTGGGAGGTTTTAACTAACATGTATAAAAGTGTGAGTATTCATTTTACAGAAACCATGGGTATATTTAAGTGGACGTTTGACTTAAAGTTTTGAGACCTAAAACTGGGACTGTTTTGTGTAAAATTATTAACGGGATAGCTATTAAACTTAACCAAGTTAGGGACTTGTTAAGGAAGGGTAATGGGGTGATTAGAACTTAACAATGAGGTAATTATATGGGAATAGGATAGATTTCCATCATAGGTTGATGAGCCATCTTGGTGATTGGTTCAGGTATTGATTGTGTGTTTTTGGTTTGTTAGCTCGTTGCTAGTGCGAGGACTTGTGAAGAAGCTATCAGGTGAGTTTCATAGTCCCATGTTTACTATTGATTTTGACTTCCAGATGGGATGGAAGAGACATTGTGTTGAGTTATTTTCTAAATTGATGTTGTGAATGTTTTTGTGATTTGAGATGGACTTGTGTGTACATTATGTGATTAACTGCTATATGGTTCTTGATTGTGTATGATTTGGATCGGGGGACACGTGCCGTCTCAGTTATTGTGGTTTGACAAGGTAGGGGCCTTGGGATAGGTACATAGCGTGATCGTCTATGGGACCAATGGATAATGACAAGGTAGTGGCCTTGGGATAGGTACATAGTGTGATCACCTATGGTACCATGGTGTTTGGTAAGGCTGAGGGCCTTAGATTTTGGTTTGGTATGATTGATCTTGAATGTTAGTTGTTAATACATAATTGTAACACATTGTCCATATGTTATTGTGTTGATGGTTGTGATTCACAGCTTATAACTGATTTAGCGTTAGAGTCTAAACCTATGACTCTCACAAACTTTATGTTGACGTGTTTTAGTGTCTCTTTCAGGTGATAACGTGGTTAAGCGTGAGAACTTATGTGGCTCGGATTTGGAGAGCGTAGGAATGCATATAGAAGGATATCCCCGTTTCCTTCTTAGTTTACCTTTATGTTTTTTTTATAAGTGATGCATGTTGGCACCTATATGTTTGATATGTTTGTGTTATTTGTTTGTCTCGGGTAAATGTTAGTATTGTTACCTATTTACCTAGACTCCTGCATGTTGAGATATTGTCATGACATTTGTGTCGCCATTTATGACATTTCTTATTTCATTTAGTTATCTCTATAGACATGCTATGTTGTGATGATATCCATATGTCGCGCCCCATATTCCGCCATGGTGGGGTGTGACATCATCCCCTTCACATGGTTCAGTATCCACTAGAATAGATTCGTGAAGATCATACCTTCATAGAAGAACCCGAACGAGTTCTTGACAGACAAGAACGAGTCATGAGGAGAAAGACGATTCCATTCATCAAAATCCTTTGGAGGGATCATACCGAGCGGGAAGCCACTTGGGAAACAGAGGAGTCTATCCGGGCTTCTTACCCTCATTTCATATTCTGAATTCGGGTATGTCCTTCTTTTCCAGTTTACGTTATCTATAATTCGGGGACAAATTATTCTTTTTAGGGGGGAAGAGTTTAAAACCTGCATGATTTTACCATGAACAGTACATATATAATCGTACGTAGATGATCAAAACATTCCTAATTTAACATGTTTACGTTTCACGAATGTTAATTACAAGTATTACGTACGTGTTATTACATGATATGTATTTAAGCATATTAATACACGATAATTATTATCAACAATAATTATAATCACGAACATGAAATCATGAACTTAAATAATCACGAACCTATTATTATGTATTTACGTATTTAATATTACGATTACGTACAAGAATATACTATAACACGAACAACTAATAAATAAATCACGTAAACACGACCACGAGAACACGTAAATAATTAGAACACGGAAAACAATGGGTTTCCCCTTGTGGGCCCCACCTACCCGCGGCAAGAACAAGCAAAGGGGCCAATCCCACTTTAATTTAACTAAAAGGAAAAAAGGGAAAACATATTTTTCATAATACAGAAGATTATAAAAATCACAAAACCCTAGCTCCTCCTTTTTCTCCCTTTGGCTGCCGGTTTTAACACACCAAGGAATGGGTGTTTGTTGATCTTTGTTGATTTAATTCAAGTGTGGTGTTCGTGTTATTGTCATCTAATTGTTTCACGCCTTCGGTAATCCTTAAACCCTTTTATTTTAATTATTTATAAGATCAAGAACATATGAATCTTGGGTTTATTAAAAACTATTAATAAAACATGTTAATCTAATCATGAGATAATAAAACATGGTGGTTTAGGGGTGTTTTTGGTTCGGTCGACGCAAGGAAACCGAGAGCCGAAGCTCTCAGTGGTCTTCGATTCACCACCAGCCGAGACCTCATGGTCTCGGTGTGGTTTGTGTGTCTCGGCCGCAGGCGAAAAAAGGGACCCCGACGCATGTCGGGGTGGCCTTGTGGTTTTGGGGGTCTCGGCTGAAAAACAAACAAGCACCACCGGCATAAGCCAGGCTAATATGACCAAGCAGGGGGAAACAAGCCGTGACAGCAGGGGGAACCACCGGCTAACTGTCGGTGGGAACTTTGCTTAGCCAACGGCTAGCCGAGAGACCAAGGGGAACCACCAGCATAAGCCGGTGGCTGTTTTGCGAAAACAGAGGCAACCGGCCAAGCCGGTTCGCCACTATTAAGGGTGTGTTTTTTTGGTCCGGCTCAAGGGTAAACACGGTCCGGTTCACGACATGTCTAGATTTAAAACGCGGGTTCGGTTCACGACTTAATTTTCAAGTTAATTATTTTTAAATGTTTATTTATTTACAAGATTAATTAAATTAATTTAACATGCTATATATTTAATTTAATTTAGACATGACTTAGGTTAATTATTATTAATAATAATACATGGTTTTAACCTAAGTATTTTATTATTTAATTTAGACTAAAGTAATTAATTAATTATTAAAACATGACATGTACTTAATTAATTTCCATGACTTAGGTTATATTAATAATAAATATTAATACATGTTTTAACCTAAGTATTATTTACACTTTATTTAATTAAATCATGCTATATTTAATTAAATCTTATAATATATAGTTTATTTAATTTACATGTATTAATTAATAAACTATACTATTAATCATATGACTTAGAATATTAATCAGTAAAAACTTAAGCTTATCTTATTAGCTTAATAATCCAGCTTAATTATATTTATGGAAACTTTCTATTTCTAGAAACTTGTTTATTTTAAGCAGCTAATCTATTTATAGAAACTTTCTATTTTTAGAAACTTATCTATTTTAAGCAGTAAATCTATTTTTAGAAACTTTCTATTTTTGGAAACTTTCTAGTTTTGGAAACTTTCTATTTTAGGAAACCTCCTATTTTTAGAAAGTTACTTATTATTACACAACAAGTATAATAATACAAGAAATACAACTAATACATGATATGAACTAAAACTCATATCAATTTATCAACAAATAACCCTAAAACATGAAGCAAAATACTAATTTATCTTGCAAAAACAGTGTTATGTGGTATGTTTGTGTTTGTGTACACTTGTGTAGTAAAAGGATGCATTTTCAAGCAAACAAGGAATAATCAAGCTTAATTTGATGAAAAAGACAAAGAAGGATCAAAAGTGACAAGACTTTGAAGTGCAAGGACCTATCTTGACAATCTGCCAAAGATGAAGGACCAAAGTGTAAATATTGTAAAAGTCAAGATCATAGTCAAATTTGGTCAACTCTCAAGTCAACTCAGTCAAAGGACCAATTTTGTTCAAGAATGAAGTTTGAAGGACCAAATATGCCAAAGAAATGAAGTTACAAGCTCAAAGATATAATCTGCCAAAGTTCAAGGGTCAATTCTGCCTATTTTGGAAAGTTATACTAGTGTGATCCGTGTTTATGATTTTGGACCAATGAGAAGCCAGCAAAAAGAAGCCATGGATTGCCACATAAAAGCATTTATTACCCACTAGGCGCCGCCTTCATTAATTAACAAATCACAACAGTGTGATCCGTGTGCATCCATTTCAGCCAGTTATAACTTGACACGTGTCATCTTCAAACTATCAAAGTTTTCTAGGATCGATTTGGAGCTAGAGGCAATTTCATGAAAAGTTATAAACATCAAAATTGCTCAAAATTACAAGAGGAATCCATTGGTCATAACCAATCAACATGAAAACAACTCAGCAAAGAATCCCCAATTCAAGTTCATACCTGCAAAATCAATTCAGCAGAATTATGACACGTGGAGACCTGGGATTGGTCCCAACACGTCACCAACCCCAACTGATCTTCTTCCCAAGTCTATAAATAGTCTGTTTAGTCTTCATTTCTGAGAGTGTAGTTGTAAGTGTGAAAACACACACATTTACTTTTCCTTTCATCATTTCTCCTTTTTAGCTAAACGACTCAAGAGTTTGACACACTCTTGAGTTAGTTAGTTAGTTAGTTAGTAACCTTTTAACAGCCTTGTAACCAATTCTCCATTAATAAAATTCAAATTCTACTTTTCCCTCCAAATCTTCTTATCATCTTTACTGTTCATATCATGCTTCCATTGTTACTCTTGTTGCTGAATTGAGTTTGTTATGATCATTCCTTGATCATAACTGACTTTGAGTGAAGATAGTAGCTGTTTGATTGATTTCAGTCCAAGTTCATAGCATATGTGATGAATTCAGGCCATTTTGATGATTCTTGTTGATGTGTAGCTGTTTTGTTGATTGTAGATAGTTGAATCTAGTGCTAAGGTGGTGGTTAACACTAGACTAGAGAGTTCAGCACTCCTCTACTGCTCAAAGGATACTTCACAAGGTGCAAAAGCTTCTTGTTTTGGTTCCACTTAATTGTCAAATGCATGCTTCATTTCTAGCTTAAATCCTTATTGACTGCATGATAAAACTTGTTTAGCCTAGTTTTGATCTGATTCTAGTCAGTTTGTAGCTTAAGTGTAGCCTTTCTGCTTATTGATTTGATAATTGTCTTAGTAGATAGCTTAATTCAGTCATTTTTAGCCTTGCTTCTTTATTTGAGTTCTAGTTGCTTTCAATACTTGCAAATAGCTTTCACACATCTCATTTTGATCACTGAGTTTAGGTTGCTAAAGGTTTTTACTCAGCTTTGACTGGTGTTTAAAAAGTCTTTACAAATTTTCATAAAGATCAGTTAAAGAAGTGTTTGGCATTAGCTTGTGTAAAATTTCCAAGTGTTGATCTTTGGCAAATTAATGTTCATTTCCAGTCACAAGGTCATTACAAAAGGTTTTAAGTCTTTTTCAAGTCAAGACTAAGGTCAAAAAGGCAATTGGCATTGTAAAAAGTTTGGGTCTATTTCAGTCATTTTTGTTCTAAAAAAAAGTTGTCAATTTCATTTGCCTTACATTTGTTCATTTCTTGATGAAATTCTACCAAACCAGTTCTCATTTGTAGGTCATAACATGAAGTTTCATATTCCATAAGCATTTTATATAGTTTTCATTAAGCAAGTAGAAATAAGCAAAATTCCAAACTAATAAGCAAAAGCAAGTTTCTGTAAAATCCAAACTCCTTTTTCATATCTCTTAATTCTTTTCATAAACTTGTCAATTTTCTTTTACAAAATCAATTAGTTAGTGTTGGTGGTTGATTTTTGAGATTTTCAGCTTTTTGAAAAAAAACTTGGTCAACGCTTGGTCAACATAAGCCAATTTCAGCTTAATTCAATTTTCAAGCTTATTACTGGATGATTTTTTATGAGACTTGATTTCCCGTTCATGTTTTAAGCTCATTAATCAGTTTTACTACAAAAATCCAATTGTGCATGACTAGATTCTTGTAGAGCTTATTTTGTGCTTATTGGAAAGTGCTCATCAGAGTTTTAGCAAGTTTCATCAGATTTCCACTTACAGGTCTAGCTTAATTTTGATTTTAAGCAGTTTTCAAGTGGTTTGAACTATTTTGGTTGAGAAATAAGCTCAAACGAGCTTATTTGAATGTGTAACCCGTTTTTGCTTAAAAACCTTTCAAAATTGCAAATTAGTCCTTCTTGTATTAAACTGGGTTAAATTTTGGCTAAACTTGCTAGTTTCTAGGGTTTTCACTAATCAGGTCCTTTAAGTTTGAATTTTGTTCAAAATCAGTTAGTAGTTTTGGAATTTGTTGAAAATTGGTTAGTTAGTTGCATAGTTTACATATTTGATCCTCATAGTTAACTGTTTTACCATTTCAGTCCTTGTACTTTTTAGATTTACACTTTGAGCATTTAATTTTCATAGAATTTAAATTTTCAGTCCTTTTAGTTGTAAAATTTACATTTTGAATTTACTTGAATAAAAACTTGGTATTTGCACGATGTTTTACATATAAGTAGATAATATTTTTCAATTTTGCAAGTCATTGTTTGAATTAGCAAATAGAATATCCAAAAAATATTAACAACCAAAAACAGTTAAAAACCCGATATTGTTAAGACTTTCAATTAGCAAGAACTGAGAAAAACGAACTGCATTATACACAATTTCAAATGGTGCCGCTGCCGGTTCTTTGACTTTACGAGAGACTATCGATTGACGGTTTTCATTGGCTTTTGGGATCCGTTCACCTTGTGAACGTTATTTTTACATATCATAAATCAAAAACAAATAAAATTCAAAAATATAAAAATATATAAAAACTAAAAAATTAACAAAACAATTCTTTTCCTAAAGAATTGACCAAACAATTTAAAAAATCCAAAAAGCAATCTTTTTCCTAAGAGATTGCACCCAAAAATATATATTATTGGATTCTCTCGGTTTTTATGTACATATAATATTTTCTCTTAAAAACTCATAAATACAAAAATATTTTCCATATATTATTATAAGTAAATACGTATACGTATAAGAACAACCAATCTACATATTCTCCATAAGTATTGCCAAGGCAATACACCGTGTTGAGGGGCGTTCCGGTCCTTGACACGTGTATCGATCAAACAAAATAAAGCAAGAATAGATAAATACTCTCAATAAGCAACAATTCGAAGAATACGAACATTTAAGTGAATAGAAAGGCGATGTGCTATAAAATGCCATCTAAGGGTCAATAGGTACTTAAGTGCTTCGCGCCACCTAACCCCCCGTTCACTTGTGAGTATTCTAAGAAGGAAGGCTTCATTGGGGGTCTTGCACCCAAGTAGTACATATATATATATA
This sequence comes from Glebionis coronaria, assembly GCA_025667525.1. Taxonomy (NCBI): domain Eukaryota; kingdom Viridiplantae; phylum Streptophyta; class Magnoliopsida; order Asterales; family Asteraceae; genus Glebionis; species Glebionis coronaria. The sequence goes on along the minus strand of JANFOE010001250.1, from coordinate 226,130 downwards.
TTATTTTCTTGTGGATATTTCATATTGAAACTTGAAGAGGATAATCCTTTTCTCTTCAAAGTCACACGAGAGCTTCTCTCTCATTCCTCGTATTGAGTTGCATGCTCACTCGTGGGCGTGCACAAATACCGATTGGTGTACAACCTCTTCCTCCGAAAAGGAAGAAAAAGAGAAAGAGTAAGACCACCACCGTCCATCAAGCCGATCACGAGAATCGTGCTTTGACTCCTCCACCACAAGAAGCCATGGCTGTTGATAATCGTTCTTTGATGGAACATATGCAAACCAATGTTCATGGATATGCTAGTGCTATTAGGATTCCCGACATTCCCGCAAATACATTTGAGCTAAAAACGTCTATGATTACTATGGTTTCACAATCACCTTTCTATGGCAACAAGAATGATGATCCTCATGATCACCTTAAGAGATTACTTTCTCTTTGCAATACCATTAAGCACAATGGAGTTCCACATGATGCTATTAAATTGATGTTAGTGTCATTTTCACTTGAGGGACAAGCTAAGCATTGGTTAGACACCCAACCACCCGATAGTATCACCACATGGGATGGTTTCACCACTAAGTTTTTGAACAAGTTCTTTCCTCCATCTAAGACCATGGCCTTGCGGAACTTAATTATAGGCTTTCAACAAAAACCTAGTCAATCCTTTAGTGATGCTTGGGAAGAGTATAACGAGTTATTGAGGCGATGCCCTAACCATGGATTGGATGACGTTCACCAAATCAATACCTTCTATGATGGCCTTAAATCTCATCACCAAGATTCACTCAATGCTTCCGCGGGAGGGAATATTCTTCTTAAATCCATGCAAGAGGCCTTGGACATCATTGAGACTAAAGCAATGGTTCAAACAAACAATCAATTTGAAGAAAGGGTTCATGTTATCCAAAACAATTCTCAAGCACCTTGTGATAACCAATTCCTCAAGTATCAACAAGAGATCATTCAAAAGATGGATAGAGATAGTGAGAGGAGTTTTAAGGTACAACAAGAAATGCTTCAAGCTATTAAGAACCTTTCATTGAACAATTCTTCAAATGATGTGAATGCCATTACTCTTTCTTGTGTAACTTGTGGAGGTCCCCATTCTTATGAACAATGTGATAAGATGCATGGTTATCAAGGGGAATGTTATGCTTACCAAGAAGAACATCGTGAAAACTTCAAGACAAATATCAATCCAAATAACCTTTCTTACAAGTCCCAAAACTACCTTACTCCACCGGGATTCCCATCCCAACCAACCACCCAAATTCAACAAAATCCTCCTCAAATTTTACCAAGGAATCAAGGGCAAAGACCACCTTACCAAGGAAATAACTACAAGGTACCCAATCATTTTCAACCTCAAGGAAATAACTTCTATCCACCAAACCAAGGGTTTAATCCACCACCTCAATCTTTCCCACAACAAGGTTTTTATCAAGGAAATGTGCAACCTAACCCCATAGATTTGATGCTTCAAAAGTTCACTTCTTTTGAGAAACAATTGAGAGATAATCAAGAGGAAAATAACAAGAAATTTGCTCTTCTTCAAAACCAAATTATGTATAATCAAAGACCACAAGGGGCTTTACCTTCCAACACAAAAACAAATCCTAGGGCAAATGTCAATGCTATTACAACAAGGAGTGGGAAAACAACAAAGGATACTTCACCTCCTAAGCTTCCTATTGTTTCACCCTCTTTTGTTCCACCATGTGACAAGCCTTCTACTTCTACTTTACCACCTCAAAATGCTCCCATTTCTCCCACTTCAACACCTACTCATGAAACACTCAATAAGGAAAATCCTTCATCAACTACTCAACCACAACCAAAACCAAGTCTTCCTTATCCCTCAAGATTGAAAAAAGACAAGCTTAAGAACAAGGATGATATCCAAGTTTCTAACTTTTTGAGGATGTTCAAGCAACTTAACATCAATATCTCCTTTGCGGAAGCTTTAGCCAATATGCCTAAGTTTGCTAAGATGATTAAGGACTTGCTTTCCAACAAGGAGAGATTGGTGGATTTGCCTAATGATTCATTGAATGAAAATTGCTCCGCGGTTTTGCTTAAGAAGTTGCCTACTAAACTTGGAGATCCGAGGACGTTTTTTATTCCTTGCAATTTTCCGGGGGTGGAAAATTGTTTGGCTTTAGCGGATTTAGGAGCAAGCATCAACCTCATGCCATTATCGGTTTGGAAGAAACTTTCACTTCCCGAGCTCACTCCTACTAAGATGACTCTTGAGTTGGCTAACCGTACTATAGCTTATCCGGTGGTAATTGTGGAAGATGTTTTTGTGGGGGTTGATAGATTTACATTTCCCGCGGATTTTGTGGTGGTTGATTATGATATGGATCCTAGAGTGCCTTTGATTGTTGGTAGGCCATTTTTGAGAACGGGTCGTACTTTAATCGATGTGGCGGAAGGATAACTTACAATGCGGGTAGGAGATGAGAGAGTTGTGTTTAACATGGGGAAGTTGTCTAAAAGTCTAATGAGCCCGAAGCGGTAAAATATATTGATGTTGTGCATGAGGAGGAAATACAAGATGATCTTCTTGATGAAGTTTGTGATGAGTACTTTTATGAAGCTTGCTCAAGTGGAGATTATGATTTACCTCATATTGAGACCATTGCTTCCATTACTTCATTTTTGGATTTTCATGAACATCAAGAGCTAAACTTTAGTGAAACCCCATATGACACTCCACTTTTCCACAATGATAATCATATTCATGAGGACTTTAGTGATGGAGAATCTTTTCTTTGTGATTCACCAACATATGATGACTATAGTGATGATGAGCTTTCTACTTGTGACTCTCCATTTGTTGATGATCATACTTCCTTTGGTTTTGAGGGATCACCAATTTTTGATAGACCAATCTATGATGTTTATGGTGATGAGGCGGATTCTATAATGGATGAGAGTGATGAGTTTTTAGCGGAGGATATATCTTTTGAGTACACTCTTGGTTATCTTGATGAGGAGGGGGACATACTCTATTTAGAATCTCTATTGAATGAAGATCCTTTACCTTTTTCCTTGCCCACCTCAACCTTTCAAAGTGATAAAGGAAAACAAGTCATGATGGTTTCCTCTAAGAGCTTGTCGTTACTCATGCCTCCACAACCTTTCTCTCACAATGTGACTTACAAAGGAGAATCTTCTAAGGCAACCATCACTTGTTGTTTTCCCATCAAGGAACGGATTTTTGATCCTGGCATAGAGCTTGCTAAATCATCTCAGTATCCACCTGATGCAACAAAAGGAAAACTTGTGAAAGATTTGAGAGCTTTACACTATCACCTTGGGAAGAACATATGGGAAACCAATTTGGAAAACCATACTTTATCATTTTTGTAACACCCCCAAATTTATACAACTCAGTACAGCGGAAGACTAGTTGGTGTTACGGGATAGCACATTACTCACATCATAGACAACGCTTAAAAATCGCGTCGTTTAATAATAAATCATTTCCATTCATAAACATCAAAGTTACATCGGTCCCAAGTCATTATATTTCATACAAAGTTTTACAAAGTAATTGAATGGAAAATATAGTTTAGGTGCGGGCCATGAATTCTTGTCGTCTTCCCGAGAATTACCTTCAAGTACCTGAGATAAGACATGTTAAAAGAAAAGGTCAGCGATAACGCCGAGTGAATTCATAGAGTTTAATAAATTCCATCAATATAATATCAGTATAAAAGTATTACTGAAAATCATTTTGTACAAATCGTTTTGATAGGCCATGAAATAGCCAAAATCATTTTATACAAATCCTTATCGAAAATCATAATATAGGCATTTGCCTTAAAAATCATTATACGAGCCAATGTCATAAAAACACCATACAATACGTTTTACAACGTTGTATAGATTAAATAAAGCCGTTATATGAATATGGTTATGAAAACCAAAACACAAACATAATATCAATAGTATGACCCAGTATTGCTAGTCAGGCAATACATCGTAATTCGGAGCGTCTAGCAGTATTTCGTTAGTTTTAGATTATTATAAGCCGCATGACATTGTTACCTTACTAAACCAACAACGGGTAGCTAACCCGATACTCAATTTGCCCATCTAAAGTAGTGTGTCGTCACAAAGGACACGCTATGGAAATCTTCTCAGACATAAATTCGCTTACCAATCAATGTGGCACGACGGGGATCAACCGTCAAGGCGCGAACTGGGGTGATCGTCTCCAAATAGTACTATTATATGCATAAGCGTCTACCAACTCCCGGTAGTTCACAATTCATGCTAATGGGACTTTTAGTGACATAACCTAACTTTAATAATCCATTTAATTTCATTTATCGGGTCCTTTAATCATTTATCGGGTCATACAATCTGGTCATTCAATCATTCGGGTCCAAAATCAATAAACAAACAATCGGGACAAATGGTGTCCTATTTTATAAAAACTAACATGTAATCTCCCTCGCGGGTTTATAAAACATTTATAAAAACATTTAAAAGAGTGCGAGGCTATGAACTCACGTTGATGTGGGAAGGCGGGTTATCGGCAATTCGGACGTACGGTACGTGCTTCAATCATGGAAACCTAGACAAATAATAATCGGTCTTAGACGTTTGTCCAATGACTTTATAAAAATATCAATTATGTATACATATGATGATTATTTATATATGATGATCAAGTGGGTTTACATATTCTCGTTTACTCATTTTAGTGTTATATGTCGATAGCTTTTATACTAGTTTACTAGTTTTACCCACTTACGTGTTTTAAGTCCAATAAACTTATTATAAGTTCTTTAACTTGTTTTAATCCATGTTATACTTATATTATCAGTATCTATATTTTACAAGTTGGGCCTAAATGGGTTAAGCCCAATAAATTCTTTTTACAAGTTTTTATCTTATTTAGTCCAATTATTAGTCCAATATGCTTAATTAGCTCGTAAATGTCCGTATTTCTTATAGTTCGGGTTTTATCGGTTTTTACTTGTATTAGATATTTATATATCAGTATATGATTTTTATAAACTTTACATTAGACGGGTTTGGTCGTCTAAGTTTTATTTGGCGAAAAACGTTAATTTTACGGCGATAGCCGAAAAAGTCGTAAAAATCAAGTTTATAGTTTTTATTACTTATAAATATTATTTTACCACCATTTATATAATTTACCCATTTAATTAACCTTTTATACCTTTATATAAATAAGTTTTATAAGTTAGTGGGTTTATACTTTTACATTTTATACATTATAATGTGAGTGCTTATATAATAATAATAAACATTATTTCCAAAAATCTGATTTTTAACTTCATGTTCACCATTTTTAACATATCTAGAGTTCTATAATGAATTAGAAGCTCATTTTTGGATGGCATGATCTTCATAATATGTGCTATATTTAACTTAGTTATAGCTACTGCCCATTTTGAGTTTAAGTTGCCTTAACAGTCCCTACAAAACTGCTTATTCAGATTAGACCACCTAACTTGTTTTGATCATATCTCACTCATTATTTTGATTCCATTGCATGGCCAACTCTCACATGTGTATAACATCTTCTACTTACTGTAAATAGATCAAACCATGCAATTTTATCAGTTCATAACATGTTTCTTTACTGTTTTATACAACCATATAAATTAATCAAGATTTTAACCTTGTTTCTTATAGTTTTTCACCTTTTTGATCATGTTTATCAACACCAAATCCCCACATAACATTTTTATCATCATATAATCATCATATACATATACAATAGGAAATAAAATACATGTTTACATAATCAAAATAACAAGAAGATGAGGAGGACAATCTTTATACCACCATGATGATGTAGGTTGATCAAAACATGGATTTTTGATGGAGAAACTTGTGATGCACCAAGACCATCTTCATGACCACCATGCTTCATGAACTCCTTGTGGAAAATCATCCTTGATACTCCATGGAAACTCCTCCTTGGATGTTATAATCACCACCAATCAATAGGGTTTCAAAAGGGCTTTAACATATGTAGAAACAACATAGGATTCCATGGTTAATTTTGATCAAATTTGGTGTTTAAGGGCTAAATTGGGACGGAATCTTTGGAGTCAAGAGAGAGAGATGAGAGAATTTTGAGTGGTATTGCATGTGTGAAGTGGTAAATGTGAAGAAGCTAATGGTTTTTGTGATGTCTTAGCTTCATTTGTAAGATTTGTAAGACAAGTGTCTTACTTAGCTTACAAACTTGACACCAAGTGTGTTGAGGTGTAGCAATGTTGGACGGTTATAGTGGGGGTGGGGCAAGTGTCCCACTTGTCTCATCCCCATTTATTTACGGGTACTCCTCAATTTTAGTTTCCTCGATTTGCATGCCCTCGGGTCGTTTTATGAAAAACGTTTTTATGAATTATAAATCAACGTCACAAAACGAATCCAATAAAAATTGTCTCATCAAAAACGGAGTTCGAAAACGTAAATACGTAATCCTAAGGTTTCCGGTTTAGTCGTAAAGGACGTTAAAATAAAGTCGTAAGTCCTAATCTCTTCTCGTAAATTTGTGAGTTTATGAACCAACACAAATTTAAAACTCCAAAATAATATTCTTGGACAAATTTATTTTCTGAAATATCGGACTGTCACCAAAGACGGTGTATGTAAACGTAAGCACATAACGTTGAATCCTCCGGTTTAAACGTAGTCGACGCTACTTCAAGACGTAAATCCAAATTTCTTCCCAAAAATATGTGAGTTCATATTGTAACATTAAAATAATGTTTTTAAAAAATATTTGAGAATAAAATATCAATCGTAAATTGACGGATTGTCACAGCATTTACCCCTAAACAGGATCTTTGTCCTCAAAGATCATCTTACCTTACTACTCGCTTCTTATAGAGTTAAAGCCATGTGGGTATTTCCTCCACATTCGGTCTTTTCTCACAAGTGTAATTCATTATAATACGCGAGTTTCATCATACATGACTACGGGAATAAGATCAGGCTTAATGTTGACTTACTTTCTCTATCCATGATGTTCATGGGTTTTTGATGAATGCAACTTTTCGCCGATGTAAGCTCTACTAAGAATAATCAGATTTTCACTTGATAGATATTCCATCAAGTTCGATTTACGAAACATAATTCACGCAGTTCTTGAAGTCCTAGGGTAGATCCAGCTTATATGCCTTTCAATCCCAACTTTTACATCATCTCAATGGTCCCATACAAGGGGGACTTATATCCCATGATTTGTCAGATCATGAATTCATCTTTCCAAGGTTAAAAATTGTGGCATAACTTCGCTACCCATTTGGCACTTCAAGATCTACATTTCACATTCACATAACCTCTTGCCCACTACTGGCTGTCAATAATCAGATCCTAATTTCAACAATCATTTCAGATCTCGCGGGTCGGGTATTTTGTAAAGTTAGGTTCGCCATCATAGGAAACCTTAAACTTAAAAGACATGTCCAACTCACAGTGGGTGTATGTCGGATGTCTTCATCTCAACTCTTGCTTATAGATGCTCTAAGATTCTAACAAGATTCGATCTTAATCCTAATACGATGATCATCAATGGTAATCCTTCCAAGGGAAAGTGATTATACGATTTATTACCAAAGGTCGATCATTCAAACATAAAACAACACTTATATTACTCTGTATCGTTACTTTACCTCGTCCCTTCGATTTGGGATGGTACATAGTACTCTCATCAAGGTTCGTTCTCAATGATTTCTGAGCAAATCTCTAGAAATTTGATGCGAAGCGAGGATCTTGATAAAGATGTTCGATACAGGCACACTATGTTTACATAACTCTTTTGCATTTATCATTAACGGGAATGATATTAGCATATTTGGTCAGTCTGTCGACGATGACCCAAATCGAATCAAATTCAGATGATGACCTTTGCAATAGCTAGACGTTTACTAATGTATGAGGCGATGTCTGCCTTCATAATTTTCCATCAGTACAATTTCTTCAGACAAAGATACTTTTAGTCATAAATGACATAAATAGAATACTTATACTTACAAATTTCCAATATAACTATATCTCACAATCTCCATATTTAGGCAACCGCAAGTGGCCTTTTATACATTTAACGCTATCGGCTTCTCAACTCCAATGGTTCACACTAGCCGTGAAACCTTTCACTATTTATATTATCCTTTTTACAAGTATTGTTTATTATTATTTTTTTTTTTATCTTTCGGCAATTTATTTTGCACCTTTATTATTAAGAGAACATGTCCCAATTGGTTCTTTATCTTTTCTACATAATGCGTCGGTATCTATATTCACCTCTCATGATGTTATAATTATCATGTCCACAATTCACTCAGATATTCTTTCTATATTATGCGTCAGTAATTACGTTCACTTTCCTGATGAAATAAATATCATAACCGTATTTATTCAAAAATTATTTCTTCACATTTTCTGAGTTTTAGTTTCTTCTTAACTATCATTTTTATCCATTTTTCTCATTCCGTCGTCTAAAGCGTCGATAATTATTGTAATTAATTAAATATTTATTAGTTAATTTTTATGAAGCATAAACGTAAAAGTTTTAAATTTCTTAGTTCGACCAATTATATAAAATGTTCAAAATAAATTTGAGTTTAATTAACAAGATTTTTGTTGATTTATCGAAAATAATTAATAAGATTCGTAAATGTTCGAAAAACCTTTGTTTATACTTTGGTCAAAATTTTCTTAGTTGAAAAGCAAAAATTTTCGTTTCAAATTTCAAGTCATAAATTATGTAATTTCCTCAATTCTTCTTAAGTTGTCTAGAAGTATACACAAACATTTACCCCTAAACAGAGGTTTAGTTAAATGGGTTGTGTATAAGGGAATAATCCCTTAAAATCCTTTGTTAAAACATTTGTCAAAACATATTTCCATTTCTTTTTGGTAATATCCAAAGTCTTAAAAGGGCTCTTAATTTTTGAAGAGTCTATATGCATACATCTTACCATTATTAATCCAACGGTCATTTTATGTAAAGGATTAAGTTTTTAATCCCTAAGCGTTAATGGTTCTAATCTTTGAAAAGTCAATATAGCTTCCAATATCTATTAATCACACGGTTAAATCATGTAAAGAATTAAGTCCTTAATCACATGTTAAATATTTAAGGTATAGGTTTTCATTGTTTAGCCAATTCAGAGCAATTTATAACTAATTATTAACTCATTCTTATTCTGTTAAACAAACATATAGTCCTTAATGATCATGAGCATGAATTTATCAAAGTACAGCCTACCCACGTGATTCATCATAATTATGAATACTACATGTGTGTTAGTCAATCCAAACGACATCACGTGAAACTCATAATATTCATTACAAGTACCGGATGTAGTGATTGGAATAAATAATCTTTTCCGCAGATGCGAAGTTGATGATAACCATGCTGTGGATCAAATTTTCTAGAACCTTGTAAATGATCGAACAATTCTTCCATTTCGAGTTATGGATATCGTTTTCGATTGTCAATTTACTCAGTCACAGTATTCTATAAATATAAGGAAAGATAACACCATAGCTCTTCAGGATGACAGGCTTGGTATAATAAAATCTTTCTCCGACAACTCTCAGTTGTACGGTAATTCCTTTAATTTAGATGAGATAAACATTTTTTAATAAATACATATTAGGTTCCTTCTATATTATAATATCTATTACTAATTCACAATCATTCACGGTATAATTTCAAGTCTTAATACAGGATATGGTCATCCATCAAGAATTATTTAGATCACTTTTGATAATCAACATCTTATCTTTTAGGGGAATTCAATTCGAGTTCCCATCAATTAAGACAATGTTGTCATGTCATAATCAATCAATCCATTCTACTGGCACTATCAACTTTTCAGTTTGTATTACCGTCGATAAGATGTGATCTTCTCAAAAGACGAATAATAAATCATAATCCTTCACAATTTCAAGGATATCTGGATACATAACTAACCTTAAAAGAGTAAGGTCAACGCATAATCTACGCGAGAGAATTTCAAATCAGATACAGACGAAGACATTTAATGGATATGAATATATCCCATGTTTTCATAATTTGAGTACGCATTCGAAAGCTCCTCGGATCGTTACCCAGGTCATTCAAATTAAATCAAATCATATGAAATGATAAGAACGTCAATACATCCAGTCGGGTATCAACACTCGGTAATCAAATACTTTTCCTAGGAATCTTACTACAGGAGAATTGGACAAGAAAGAATTGTCAATTGTCAAATAAGACAATTTCCACAGATGAGTAAATTCAACTCAAAAGAATAGATGCTACAGGCACATATGTAGGTGTCCCTAACACTATGTCCCTATTTTTCACTTCTTGCAGATCTCATAAAATTTTATCTTTCACAATCTTCAAAGGAAATGTAGTGTTTATTAATCAGTTTTATGGTGACTACTAATCAGCCTTGCATAGTCCATTCCAAATTGTATGTAGGCGCGCAACTATATACAATTTCAAGATTAACGATGCAATACTCAGTTCGTCAAAATTTTATCATCATGTTTATAGTAAAAACATTTTCATGCTTAATTCTTAGATAAGAATCAAAATAAATTTACAAAGATTTTCTTTGTTATGAAAACAATTAGGTTTTCCAAAGTGTTTTATAAACAGCTTCATTTCAATAACAATCACTTATAAATCTCACTATGAATAATCCTTATAGTGATGAAAATTCAATTTTTCTCAAAGGGTACCGTTTTAACTTTATAAAAACAATGTGTGATCTGCAAAAGAGTGATGAAGAGTTGTTTACCAAAAACTTAACTATGATATGATAGGAAATGAGCTTAGCCAATTAATCATGAGGTTCATGACTTTGATGGAACTCAAGAATACAAAGAGAATAATCCACAACGTAACTCAATTCGAGATGAGTACTTGTTCAATGGTTGCATCACTAATGAGAACATTAGGATGAAGCAATAAAAGATAGATAACATCGATACATGTAGAATTTAGCAATCAAGGTAGTCTTTTCATTAATCACAAACAAGTCAAAATTGTACCGTAACACATTACGTGTCACTATGTCATACAATTCTCAGAACTCATCTTACCAACTGATATCTCAGTTAAGTTAGGGATTTTTAAAAGATACCACAATGAATACTAACCTACAAGAGTCATTAGGTGTTCCACATGTCCCGAAAGATCCATCGGTCTCAATTCAGAAGAAGATTTCTTCAATTTATTTACTGGACACTGGGCATCCTCGTTAGTGGACAATGGCCTAGGAACAACCCTTTAACACGAATTAACAATCATTTAAAATCCTATAATTCAATCACAGAACTTAACGGATTTATCTTAACAATCTTATATTCCATACAGGTTAAGTTTTACTTTATTCAAGTTTCAACCAATTTTATACTCTTTGATATCCTACCTCATTCTCCAATACTTACAACCTTATTCTTCGGCCTTGTAAAGGCAATACAATCTCAATATAAACAACACTTAATTTCCAATCCTATAGCTCTTACAACAACAATTATCAAATGAGTCACTAGTATGAAATGACTCCTACATTCAATTAGACTTCTCGGAAAGGTATTAGTGGCATGAGGCTTTTGGGTAATGGTTCCAATGACAGCCTCAAGTGCAACATTCCCCCTTTCGATTTCAATTTTAAGAATTGGATGACAACGAATCAGATGACATCTTTCCAGGTGATAACGTTTTGTCAAACTCCACTCTATAAGGAAAGATCGTCATGACATCGATATCATATTTAATCTCGCCAATTCTTCTTCAGTATCACAATCAACTAATATCTACTTTTCTACGAATATCAACCATTTGTTGGGATCATAAATATCCACATCTTGGTTTAGATCTAGGATAGCTAGAATTCCTACGAGAATAGCTTCGCTTAATTTACTAGGGGATTTAGGGTTACTTGTGACAATCTACGTCGTATAAATACCTCGTATAAAAATCAAAATAATCATCAAACAATCATGTAATAAAATTACATCATATATATATATATATATATAATCCAAGTTATATATATATTAAAATAACACTTCTTAGTCTGGTCTTGTCGGTAACTCAGGAATTCTTCGGCACCGTTATAGTCAAAAGATTTTTAGACATTTTTAGAAAAATGTTTATAGTTAAAAGATTTTGAAATGTTTTATTCAAAACCTTGGTTTTAAAAATCTTTCTTTCTCTATAACGAGAGCTCTGATACCAAACTGTAACACCCCCAAATTTATACAACTCAGTACAGCGGAAGACTAGTTGGTGTTACGGGATAGCACATTACTCACATCATAGACAACGCTTAAAAATCGCGTCGTTTAATAATAAATCATTTCCATTCATAAACATCAAAGTTACATCGGTCCCAAGTCATTATATTTCATACAAAGTTTTACAAAGTAATTGAATGGAAAATATAGTTTAGGTGCGGGCCATGAATTCTTGTCGTCTTCCCGAGAATTACCTTCAAGTACCTGAGATAAGACATGTTAAAAGAAAAGGTCAGCGATAACGCCGAGTGAATTCATAGAGTTTAATAAATTCCATCAATATAATATCAGTATAAAAGTATTACTGAAAATCATTTTGTGCAAATCGTTTTGATAGGCCATGAAATAGCCAAAATCATTTTATACAAATCCTTATCGAAAATCATAATATAGGCATTTGCCTTAAAAATCATTATACGAGCCAATGTCGTAAAAACACCATACAATGCGTTTTACAACGTCGTATAGATTAAATAAAGCCGTTATATGAATATGGTTATGAAAACCAAAACACAAACATAATATCAATAGTATGACCCAGTATTGCTAGTCAGGCAATACATCGTAATTCAGAGCGTCTAGCAGTATTTCGTTAGTTTTGGATTATTATAAGCCGCATGACATTGTTACCTTACTAAACCAACAACGGGTAGCTAACCCGATACTCAATTTGCCCATCTAAAGTAGTGTGTCGTCACAAAGGACACGCTATCTTCTCATACATAAATTCGCTTACCAATCAATGTGGCACGACGGGGATCAACCGTCAAGGCGCGAACTGGGGTGATCGTCCCCAAATAGTACTATTATATGCATAAGCGTCTACCAACTCCCGGTAGTTCACAATTCATGCTAATGGGACTTTTAGTGACATAACCTAACTTTAATAATCCATTTAATTTCATTTATCGGGTCCTTTAATCATTTATCGGGTCATACAATCGGGTCATTCAATCATTCGGGTCCAAAATCAATAAACAAACAATCGGGACAAATGGTGTCCTATTTTATAAAAAATAACATGTAATCTCCCTCGCGGGTTTATAAAACATTTATAAAAACATTTAAAAGAGTGCGAGGCTATGAACTCACGTTGATGTGGGAAGGCGGGTTATCGGCAATTCGGACGTACGGTACGTGCTTCAATCATGGAAACCTAGACAAATAATAATCGGTCTTAGACGTTTGTCCAATGACTTTATAAAAATATCAATTATGTATACATATGATGATTATTTATATATGATGATCAAGTGGGTTTACATATTCTCGTTTACTCATTTTAGTGTTATATGTCGATAGCTTTTATACTAGTTTACTAGTTTTACCCATTTACATGTTTTAAGTCCAATAAACTTATTATAAGTTCTTTAACTTGTTTTAATCCATGTTATACTTATATTATCAGTATCTATATTTTACAAGTTGGGCCTAAATGGGTTAAGCCCAATAAATTCTTTTTACAAGTTTTTATCTTATTTAGTCCAATTATTAGTCCAATATGCTTAATTAGCTCGTAAATGTCCGTATTTCTTATAGTTCGGGTTTTATCGGTTTTTACTTGTATTAGATATTTATATATCAGTATATGATTTTTATAAACTTTACATTAGACGGGTTTGGTCGTCTAAGTTTTATTTGGCGAAAAACGTTAATTTTACGGCGATAGCCGAAAAAGTCGTAAAAATCAAGTTTATAGTTTTTATTACTTATAATATTATTTTACCACCATTTATATAATTTACCCATTTAATTACCTTTTATACCTTTATATAAATAAGTTTTATAAGTTAGTGGGTTTATACTTTTACATTTTATACATTATAATGTGAGTGCTTATATAATAATAATAAACATTATTTCTAAAAATCTGATTTTTAACTTCATGTTCACCATTTTTAACATATCTAGAGTTCTATAATGAATTAGAAGCTCATTTTTGGATGGCATGATCTTCAAAATATGTGCTATATTTAACTTAGTTATAGCTACTGCCCATTTTGAGTTTAAGTTGCCTTAACAGTCCCTACAAAACTGCTTATTCAGATTAGACCACCTAACTTGTTTTGATCATATCTCACTCATTATTTTGATTCCATTGCATGGCCAACTCTCACATGTGTATAACATCTTCTACTTACTGTAAATAGATCAAACCATGCAATTTTATCAGTTCATAACATGTTTCTTTACTGTTTTATACAGCCATGTAAATTAATCAAGATTTTAACCTTGTTTCTTATAGTTTTTCACCTTTTTGATCATGTTTATCAACACCAAATCCCCACATAACATTTTTATCATCATATAATCATCATATACATATACAATAGGAAATAAAATACATGTTTACATAATCAAAATAACAAGAAGATGAGGAGGACAATCTTTATACCACCATGATGAGGTAGGTTGATCAAAACATGGATTTTTGATGGAGAAACTTGTGATGCACCAAGACCATCTTCATGACCACCATGCTTCATGAACTCCTTGTGGAAAATCAGCCTTGATACTCCATGGAAACTCCTCCTTGGATTTTATAATCACCACCAATCAATAGGGTTTCAAAAGGGCTTTAACATATGTAGAAACAACATAGGATTCCATGGTTAATTTTGATCAAATTTGGTGTTTAAGGGCTGAATTGGGACGGCATATTTGGAGTCAAGAGAGAGAGATGAGAGAATATTTAGTGGTATTGCTTGTGTGAAGTGGTAAATGTGAAGAAGCTAATGGTTTTTGTGATGTCTTAGCTTCATTTGTAAGCTTTGTAAGACAAGTGTCTTACTTAGCTTACAAACTTGACACCAAGTGTGTTGAGGTGTAGCAATGTTGGACGGTTATAGTGGGGGTGGGGCAAGTGTCCCACTTGTCTCATCCCCATTTATTTACGGGTACTCCTCGATTCTAGTTTCCTCGATTTGCGTGCCCTCGGGTCGTTTTACGAAAAACGTTTTTATGAATTATGAATCAACGTCACAAAACGAATCCAATAAAAATTGTCTCATCAAAAACGGAGTTCGAAAACGTAAATACGTAATCCTAAGGTTTCCGGTTTAGTCGTAAAGGACGTTAAAATAAAGTCGTAAGTCCTAATCTCTTCTCGTAAATTTGTGAGTTTATGAACCAACACAAATTTAAAACTCCAAAATAATATTCTTGGACAAATTTATTTTCTGAAATATCGGACTGTCACCAAAGACGGTGTATGTAAACGTAAGCACATAACGTTGAATCCTCCGGTTTAAACGTAGTCGACGCTACTTCAAGACGTAAATCCAAATTTCTTCCCAAAAATATGTGAGTTCATATTGTAACATTAAAATAATGTTTTTAAATAATATTTGAGAATAAAATATCAATCGTAAATTGACGGATTGTCACAATTTTCACCATTGCTTGGAATGTTACGTGGGATGGTAATTATGTATTTGATCCTGGGGGATATTTATGGAGTTTTGATAAATGAAAACTTGTTTTACCTCATCATGGAGACTTTTCTTAAAAAGGGGCAAAAAAAAATTTTCTTCTCCATGATAGGTATTAGACACTTTTAAAGCGTGGGACGAGTCGAGCTAGAGACTCATTAACTCAAGCATCGTATAACTAGGTTTAGAGTGTTGTAGGTTAGAAATAAAGGTATAGACTTGGAGATAAGTGTAGGGGAGACCTTCTTTTGTCTTCATGATTGTTTGTAGGGTTGCTCACTCATTTCATGCTTTGGAGCTTATGGAGGAGGCCCTTGTATCCGGTTCACTTCGTTACTATAGTGATTTTTCACTGACACCTTGTGCTTAAACATGATTTCACTAATAGTTGTCCTTTCCTTAACTTGGGTTAAGCAAAGTCTATTCATTGTCATAAGTGTAGGGGAAGTTTTTATACTTCCATGCTCTTAAACATTGAGGACAATGTTTAGCTTAAGTGTAGGTGGTCTTCTATCGAAGTGACCTTACCTAGAACTTGTCATTGTCTTTCATGATAAACACGGAAAATTAATTTCTCAAACATTTTTTAATTTTTGATCTACTTTGGCCACCAAAAATATGCATTCATAATTTTTGCATCAATCATTTTTCATAACACATTTGCATTGTACATATTTCTTCTTTTATTTTTCATCAAAAGTTGAAAAAGAAAAAAATATAATAAAACATGGTTTAACAAATTTAGATTTCTTTGACATATTAGGCCCGCCATGGATATTTTGACTCAACTCGAGTTTGCTTATCTAAGCACTCTCTAGCTAGTATCCTTAACCATGTAGTCCTTCATTGGTCTATTAGGCTAAGCATCCACTAGTCCCATTATTTGAGATTTTAAATTTGTGGAGAATGGGAAATGATAGAGTTGAAGCAAGTATAAAAGGGCTAGATAAAATTCATGATAATTACTTGTGGTTAAACCCTTCTCTTCTTTACCTCTATTTTCTTCGCATGTATATAATTGTTAATAAATAATCAAGAACGGTTTTAATTGGTTTTTAATATCTTATGCATTTTTGTCTAATCATTCATGGTTGATATAAGTACGTCTTAAGATTCTAAGTTAGAACGTTTTATGTGTACTAGACTTATGTCATGCTCAATATTTAGCGGGTGTTTTTCCTTTTATTCTTTTCTAATTTCTTTGTGAGGAATAAAGAAAAATAAGAGCGGCTTATGAAAAAAAATGAGTGGCTAGAAAAAAGAAAAGAAAAGAAAAAAAAACATATACAAGACTCCCAAGAGGGGCAGTGTGGTGTTAATTATAGTGACTTACCTTGACGGGTTGCGGGGATTCAATAGATTGCTCCAATCCAATATTACCTTGACGGGTTGCGGGGTTGAAGATTCAAAGTCTCAAAAAGATGGCGGATGTAAATTATTGCGTGAGTTTTATTTTTCTTTCCTTAGCGAGTGTGTAGCTACTTATGAAAGCATGACATAAGGATTTTACACATAAGGTGAATGACTTATTATTCTTGAGACGGACTTGTATTAATTGTGAGCAGTTTTTCAAGTAATGGATGAGAGGATTACTTAGGATTAAAACCGTGCTTCCTTATTTTTGGATTTTGCACTTCTTGTACTTCACACTTGAATAAATGACAAATTTGTCCACAAGAAATTTGCTCAAATAATAACCGGTTCCACATTTAATTGTCATGAATAAGTTGATGCACTTTTTACTTGTGAATACAATGATCCCAGTTTTAAGCTTGGTATGGGGAAAGTGAAACTTGAGGATGATAAATGTCCATGGTACCCAAGCCCTAATCAAAGTCATTAAATTCTTTATGAGTTATTTCTATCAAAACCATTTTAAGAATGTGACTTACAAAGGAGAATCTTCTAAGGCAACCATCACTTGTTGTTTTCCCATCAAGGAACGGATTTTTGATCCTAGCATAGAGCTTGCTAAATCATCTCAGTATCCACCTGATGCAACAAAAGGAAAACTTGTGAAAGATTTGAGAGCTTTACACTATCACCTTGGGAAGAACATAGGAGAAACCAATTTGGAAAACCATACTTTATCATTTTCACCATTGCTTGGAATGTTAATTGTGGCTTTGTGTTATACGTGGGATGGTAATTATGTATTTGATCCTGGGGGATATTTATGGAGTTTTGATAAATGAAAACTTGTTTTACCTCATCATGGAGACTTTTCTTAAAAAGGGGCAAAAAAAAAATTTTCTTCTCCATGATAGGTATTAGACACTTTTAAAGTGTGGGACGAGTCGAGCTAGAGACTCATTAACTCAAGCATCGTATAACTAGGTTTAGAGTGTTGTTGGTTAGAAATAAAGCTATAGACTTGGAGATAAGTGTAGGGGATACCTTCTTTTGTCTTCATGATTGTTTGTAGGGTTGCTCACTCATTTCATGCTTTGGAGCTTATGGAGGAGGCCCTTGTATTCGGTTCACTTCGTTACTATAGTGATTTTTCACTGACACCTTGTGCTTAAACATGATTTCACTAATAGTTGTCCTTTCCTTAACTTGGGTTAAGCAAAGTCTATTCATTGTCATAAGTGTAGGGGAAGTTTTTATACTTCCATGCTCTTAAACATTGAGGACAATGTTTAGCTTAAGTGTAGGGGGGTCTTCTATCGAAGTGGCCTTACCTAGAACTTGTCATTGTCTTTCATGATAAACACGGAAAATTGATTTCTCAAACATTTTTTAATTTTTGATCTACTTTGGCCACAAAAAATATGCATTCATAATTTTTGCATCAATCATTTTTCATAACACATTTGCATTGTACATATTTCTTCTTTTATTTTTCATCAAAAGTTGAAAAAGAAAAAAATATAATAAAACATGGTTTAACAAATTTAGATTTCTTTGACATATTAGGCCCGCCATGGATATTTTGACTCAACTCGAGTTTGCTTATCTAAGCACTCTCTAGCTAGTATCCTTAACCATGTAGTCCTTCATTGGTCTATTAGGCTAAGCATCCCCTAGTCCCATTATTTGAGATTTTAAATTTGTGGAGAATGGGAAATGATAGAGTTGAAGCAAGTATAAAAGGGCTAGATAAAATTCATGATAATTACTTGTGGTTAAACCCTTCTCTTCTTTACCTCTATTTTCTTCGCATGTATATAATTGTTAATAAATAAACAAGAACGGTTTTAATTGGTTTGTAATCTCTTATGCATTTTTGTCTAATCATTCATGGTTGATATAAGTACGTCTTAAGATTCTAAGTTAGAACGTTTTATGTGTACTAGACTTATGTCATGCTCAATATTTAGCGGGTGTTTTTCCTTTTATTCTTTTCTAATTTCTTTGTGAGGAATAAAGAAAAATAAGAGCGGCTTATGAAAAAAAACTAGTGGCTAGAAAAAAGAAAAGAAAAGAAAAAAATATATATACAAGACTCCCAAGAGGGGCAGTGTGGTGTTAATTATAGTGACTATTGATATGAGCTTAAACTCATATCCTTTTATCAACAAATAACCCTAAAACATGAAGCAAAATACCAAATTATTTGGCTTACAAACTTGACACCAAGTGTGTTGAGGTGTAGCAATGTTGGACGGTTATAGTGGGGGTGGGGCAAGTGTCCCACTTGTCTCATCCCCATTTATTTACGGGTACTCCTCGATTCTAGTTTCCTCGATTTGCGTGCCCTCGGGTCGTTTTACGAAAAACGTTTTTATGAATTATGAATCAACGTCACAAAACGAATCCAATAAAAATTGTCTCATCAAAAACGGAGTTCGAAAACGTAAATACGTAATCCTAAGGTTTCCGGTTTAGTCGTAAAGGACGTTAAAATAAAGTCGTAAGTCCTAATCTCTTCTCGTAAATTTGTGAGTTTATGAACCAACACAAATTTAAAACTCCAAAATAATATTCTTGGACAAATTTATTTTCTGAAATATCGGACTGTCACCAAAGACGGTGTATGTAAACGTAAGCACATAACGTTGAATCCTCCGGTTTAAACGTAGTCGACGCTACTTCAAGACGTAAATCCAAATTTCTTCCCAAAAATATGTGAGTTCATATTGTAACATTAAAATAATGTTTTTAAATAATATTTGAGAATAAAATATCAATCGTAAATTGACGGATTGTCACAATTTTCACCATTGCTTGGAATGTTACGTGGGATGGTAATTATGTATTTGATCCTGGGGGATATTTATGGAGTTTTGATAAATGAAAACTTGTTTTACCTCATCATGGAGACCTTTCTTAAAAAGGGGCAAAAAAAAATTTTCTTCTCCATGATAGGTATTAGACACTTTTAAAGCGTGGGACGAGTCGAGCTAGAGACTCATTAACTCAAGCATCGTATAACTAGGTTTAGAGTGTTGTAGGTTAGAAATAAAGGTATAGACTTGGAGATAAGTGTAGGGGAGACCTTCTTTTGTCTTCATGATTGTTTGTAGGGTTGCTCACTCATTTCATGCTTTGGAGCTTATGGAGGAGGCCCTTGTATCCGGTTCACTTCGTTACTATAGTGATTTTTCACTGACACCTTGTGCTTAAACATGATTTCACTAATAGTTGTCCTTTCCTTAACTTGGGTTAAGCAAAGTCTATTCATTGTCATAAGTGTAGGGGAAGTTTTTATACTTCCATGCTCTTAAACATTGAGGACAATGTTTAGCTTAAGTGTAGGTGGTCTTCTATCGAAGTGACCTTACCTAGAACTTGTCATTGTCTTTCATGATAAACACGGAAAATTAATTTCTCAAACATTTTTTAATTTTTGATCTACTTTGGCCACCAAAAATATGCATTCATAATTTTTGCATCAATCATTTTTCATAACACATTTGCATTGTACATATTTCTTCTTTTATTTTTCATCAAAAGTTGAAAAAGAAAAAAATATAATAAAACATGGTTTAACAAATTTAGATTTCTTTGACATATTAGGCCCGCCATGGATATTTTGACTCAACTCGAGTTTGCTTATCTAAGCACTCTCTAGCTAGTATCCTTAACCATGTAGTCCTTCATTGGTCTATTAGGCTAAGCATCCACTAGTCCCATTATTTGAGATTTTAAATTTGTGGAGAATGGGAAATGATAGAGTTGAAGCAAGTATAAAAGGGCTAGATAAAATTCATGATAATTACTTGTGGTTAAACCCTTCTCTTCTTTACCTCTATTTTCTTCGCATGTATATAATTGTTAATAAATAATCAAGAACGGTTTTAATTGGTTTTTAATATCTTATGCATTTTTGTCTAATCATTCATGGTTGATATAAGTACGTCTTAAGATTCTAAGTTAGAACGTTTTATGTGTACTAGACTTATGTCATGCTCAATATTTAGCGGGTGTTTTTCCTTTTATTCTTTTCTAATTTCTTTGTGAGGAATAAAGAAAAATAAGAGCGGCTTATGAAAAAAAATGAGTGGCTAGAAAAAAGAAAAGAAAAGAAAAAAAAACATATACAAGACTCCCAAGAGGGGCAGTGTGGTGTTAATTATAGTGACTTACCTTGACGGGTTGCGGGGATTCAATAGATTGCTCCAATCCAATATTACCTTGACGGGTTGCGGGGTTGAAGATTCAAAGTCTCAAAAAGATGGCGGATGTAAATTATTGCGTGAGTTTTATTTTTCTTTCCTTAGCGAGTGTGTAGCTACTTATGAAAGCATGACATAAGGATTTTACACATAAGGTGAATGACTTATTATTCTTGAGACGGACTTGTATTAATTGTGAGCAGTTTTTCAAGTAATGGATGAGAGGATTACTTAGGATTAAAACCGTGCTTCCTTATTTTTGGATTTTGCACTTCTTGTACTTCACACTTGAATAAATGACAAATTTGTCCACAAGAAATTTGCTCAAATAATAACCGGTTCCACATTTAATTGTCATGAATAAGTTGATGCACTTTTTACTTGTGAATACAATGATCCCAGTTTTAAGCTTGGTATGGGGAAAGTGAAACTTGAGGATGATAAATGTCCATGGTACCCAAGCCCTAATCAAAGTCATTAAATTCTTTATGAGTTATTTCTATCAAAACCATTTTAAGAATGTGACTTACAAAGGAGAATCTTCTAAGGCAACCATCACTTGTTGTTTTCCCATCAAGGAACGGATTTTTGATCCTAGCATAGAGCTTGCTAAATCATCTCAGTATCCACCTGATGCAACA
The DNA here is from genome assembly GCA_025667525.1 of Glebionis coronaria. Taxonomy (NCBI): domain Eukaryota; kingdom Viridiplantae; phylum Streptophyta; class Magnoliopsida; order Asterales; family Asteraceae; genus Glebionis; species Glebionis coronaria. The sequence continues at coordinate 204,184 of JANFOE010001250.1, read as the reverse complement.
AAAGGAAAACTTGTGAAAGATTTGAGAGCTTTACACTATCACCTTGGGAAGAACATAGGAGAAACCAATTTGGAAAACCATACTTTATCATTTTCACCATTGCTTGGAATGTTAATTGTGGCTTTGTGTTATACGTGGGATGGTAATTATGTATTTGATCCTGGGGGATATTTATGGAGTTTTGATAAATGAAAACTTGTTTTACCTCATCATGGAGACTTTTCTTAAAAAGGGGCAAAAAAAAAATTTTCTTCTCCATGATAGGTATTAGACACTTTTAAAGTGTGGGACGAGTCGAGCTAGAGACTCATTAACTCAAGCATCGTATAACTAGGTTTAGAGTGTTGTTGGTTAGAAATAAAGCTATAGACTTGGAGATAAGTGTAGGGGATACCTTCTTTTGTCTTCATGATTGTTTGTAGGGTTGCTCACTCATTTCATGCTTTGGAGCTTATGGAGGAGGCCCTTGTATTCGGTTCACTTCGTTACTATAGTGATTTTTCACTGACACCTTGTGCTTAAACATGATTTCACTAATAGTTGTCCTTTCCTTAACTTGGGTTAAGCAAAGTCTATTCATTGTCATAAGTGTAGGGGAAGTTTTTATACTTCCATGCTCTTAAACATTGAGGACAATGTTTAGCTTAAGTGTAGGGGGGTCTTCTATCGAAGTGGCCTTACCTAGAACTTGTCATTGTCTTTCATGATAAACACGGAAAATTGATTTCTCAAACATTTTTTAATTTTTGATCTACTTTGGCCACAAAAAATATGCATTCATAATTTTTGCATCAATCATTTTTCATAACACATTTGCATTGTACATATTTCTTCTTTTATTTTTCATCAAAAGTTGAAAAAGAAAAAAATATAATAAAACATGGTTTAACAAATTTAGATTTCTTTGACATATTAGGCCCGCCATGGATATTTTGACTCAACTCGAGTTTGCTTATCTAAGCACTCTCTAGCTAGTATCCTTAACCATGTAGTCCTTCATTGGTCTATTAGGCTAAGCATCCCCTAGTCCCATTATTTGAGATTTTAAATTTGTGGAGAATGGGAAATGATAGAGTTGAAGCAAGTATAAAAGGGCTAGATAAAATTCATGATAATTACTTGTGGTTAAACCCTTCTCTTCTTTACCTCTATTTTCTTCGCATGTATATAATTGTTAATAAATAAACAAGAACGGTTTTAATTGGTTTGTAATCTCTTATGCATTTTTGTCTAATCATTCATGGTTGATATAAGTACGTCTTAAGATTCTAAGTTAGAACGTTTTATGTGTACTAGACTTATGTCATGCTCAATATTTAGCGGGTGTTTTTCCTTTTATTCTTTTCTAATTTCTTTGTGAGGAATAAAGAAAAATAAGAGCGGCTTATGAAAAAAAACTAGTGGCTAGAAAAAAGAAAAGAAAAGAAAAAAATATATATACAAGACTCCCAAGAGGGGCAGTGTGGTGTTAATTATAGTGACTATTGATATGAGCTTAAACTCATATCCTTTTATCAACAAATAACCCTAAAACATGAAGCAAAATACCAAATTATTTGGCAAAAACAGTATTATGTGGTATGTTTGTGTTTGTGTGCACTTTTGTAGGTAAGAAGATACATTTTCAAGCAAAAAAGGAAAAACCAAGCTTAAATGGATGAAAAAGACAAAAGAGGATCAAAAGTGACAAGACTTTGAAGTTCAAGGACCTATCTTGACAAGTGATGAAAGTTGAAGGACTAGAAGTGCAAATAATGAAAAGTCAAGATTCAAGTCAAACATGGTCAACTATCAAGTCAACTCAGTCAAAGGACCATTTTGTACAAGTTATGGAAGTTAAAGGACCAAAAATGTCAAAGGAATGAAGATCCTAGCTTGAAACAGCAATCTGCCAAGTCAAGGGGTTTGTTTTGCCAAGTTTAGAAAGATATTAAAGTGTAATCCATGTGTCAAGGAAGCAGCCAATCAGAAGCCAGTAAATAATAAACATGGATCACCACGTCACCCACTACTGCCGCCTTTCATTTATTACACAATCCCAACAGTGTAATCCACAACTCTCTTCCACAGCCAATAAGAAGATGACACGTGTCATCTTCTTCACAAAGAAAATTTCCAGGATCGGGATTGAGATTGAAGCCGTTTCATGAGAAGATCAAAACACCAAACTTGCTCGTTTTGAAGAGAGGAATTCAATGGTGCAATCCAATTAACAAATCATCCAGTAAATCAAAAACACCCAAATTTGTTCATCACCTTCAAAGAGCAATTATGCAGATTACTCCACGTGGCAAGCTGGGATTGGCCCTGACACGTCACCAACCCCAACTAATTCTCTTCTCATGCCTATAAATAGATAGCTTGTGCTTCATTTTTGAGGGGTAGCCTAATTTTGTAAAAACACATAGTTAACTTTTCCTTTTCCTTTTTCCCTCACTTTTACCCTAACTACTCAAGAGTCTGACAAACTCTTGAGTCAGTTAGTTAGTTGGTAGCTTGTAACAACTTTTGTAACAGAATTCACTCAATAAAATTCAAATTTCCTTTTTCCCGCCAAAAGTTTTCTTATCATTCCAGTTCATTACCTGCTATTGTGTGATCTTATTGTTGCTGTTTGATGTTTGTTATGATCATACATTGATCATAACTGACATTGGTGAAGACTTGTAGCTGTTTGTTCAGAATTCAAGTGTTTCCATTGTTCATTTGAAGATTTGTAGCAGAATGATGATTATAGATGATTGTAGCTGATTTGATGGTTGATACTTGTTGATTACTAGTGATAGGTGCTGGTTATCACTAGGGCAAGAGAGCTCAGCGCTCCTCTTCTTCCCAAAGGATTTCTACAATAGGTTCTATAGCTCTTGTTTTTGGTTCCTCTAAACAGTCAATTGCATGCTCATTTACTTAGTTAATCTTGATGGCTGCATGATATAGTTGCTTATAGTTGTTGTTTGATTGTACTTTGAGTGTTTGTAACTTAATCTTGCCTTCTTGTTTACTGAATTGAGAGCTTGTAGTTACTAGCATAATTTCAGTCACTTTTTAGCTTAAAAGCTTAATTGAGTTCTAGCCTTGGTTATTGTTTGTTCTCAGCTTGAATACACTTCATTTTATCCATTGAAACTAGTCTGCTATAGCTTTTGTATCAGCTTAATCCAGAACTTAAAAAGTCTTTGTTAAATTTTGTTCATAACAGATTAAGGTGTGTTTGGGAGTAGCTTAAAATCAGTTTTCAAGTGTTGAGATTTGTTGTTTTAGAGTTCATTTCTAGTCATTAGTTGTTAACAAGTAGTTTTAAGTGATTTGCAAGTCAAAATAATAGTCAAACAGGCAATTGGCTTAAAAATAGTTTGGGTCATCCTTATTTCAGCTTTGTTCTTTAAAACTTCCCATTTTCAATTGATTGTTTCTTATTCACTTTTAGATGAAATTCAACCAAACTTGTTTCCAGACTTAGCTTACATCATAAACTTCTAGTTTCTAAAAGGAAATTCTACAGTTTTAGGAATTAAGCCAGAAATTAGCTTTTTGGTCAAGGTCTGAGCATTTGTCATTCTCTGAGATCAAGTGCTTACTGTTTTCTTAGTTCTCTTAATCTACTTCACAAAAGTTGTTATTTTCTTTCACAATTCTAGTTAGGAAGTGTTGATTAATAAGATTTGAAGTTTTGAGCTTTTTGCAAAAAGTTGGTCAAACTTGGTCAACATAAGCTCAAAAGAGCTTATTTCAGATTTCTCATTCATTTCTGGATGAAAATGGTTCTAGTTTGATTTCCCCTTCTTTAAATCAAGTGCTTAATCAGTTTCATCACAAAAATCAAGTTGTGACTGTTTGGAATAGCTGTAGCTTATTTTGTGCTTATTGATAAGCACTCTTTTGCTTATTATTGACTTTTAGCTTAAATCCTTTAACACACGTAGCTTAAATGAGATTTTAAGTCTTTTGCAAGTTGTCTCATTGATTTTAGTTGAGTAATAAGCTCAAACGAGCTTATTCTTTCTTGTTACCCGTTTTTACTCAAAAACTTTCAAATATTGCTGTTTAGTCCTTCCATTTTTAACAGAGTTGTATACTTGGCTAAACTTCCAATTAATTAGGGTTTGCTTAATTTTAGTCCCTGGACTTTGTGATTTGTTAAGATTCAGTTAGCTACTTGTTGGTTAGTTACACTTTTGGTTAAGTTTGTTATAGATTTTGCATTGTTGATCCTCATAGTTTACTGATTTGCATTATTAGTCCCTATAGTTGTAGAATTTACATTTTGAGCATTTTACTTTCATAGAAATTACATTTTAAGTCCTTTTAGTTTTATATTTTACATTTTAGACTTTTACTTGAATAAAAATTGGAATTTGCAATTTGTTTTACGTATAAGTAGTTTAATATTTTTTTCATTTTTAAATAGTGTTGTTTGAATTAGCAATAGATTACCAAGCAAGCTTGAACAACCAAGAACAATAATAAATCTGATATTGATTGGACTTTCTATTGGTTAAGAACTGAGAAAACGAACTTGCATTATACCACATTTCAAATGGCGCCGCTGCCGGTTCTTTGACTACACGAGAGACTATCGATTGACGGTTTTCATTGGCTTTTGGGATCCGTTCATTTGGTGAACGTTATTTTTACGTATCATAAATCAAAAACAAATAAAAAATCAAAAATATAAAAATATATAAAAACTAAAAAATTAACAAAACAATTCTTTTCCTAAAGAATTGACCAAAAAAATTAAAAAAATCCAAAAAGCAATCTTTTTCCTAAGAGATTGCACCCAAAAATATATATTATTGGATTCTCTCGGTTTTTATGTACATATAGTATTTTCCCTTAAAAAACTCATAAATACAAAAATATTTTCTATATATTATTATAAGTAAATACGTATACGTATAAGAACAATCAATCTACATATCTTCCATAAGTATTGCCGAGGCAATACACCGTGTTGAGGGGCGCTCCGGTCCTTGACACGTGTATCGATCAAACAAAATAAAGCAAGAATAGATAAATACTCTCAATAAGCAACAATTCGAAGAATACGAACATTTAAGTGAATAGAAAGGCGATGTGCTATAAAATGCCATCTAAGGGTCAATAGGTACTTAAGTGCTTCGCGCCACCTAACCCCCCGTTCACTTGGGAGTATTCTAAGAAGGAAGGCTTCATTGAGGGTCTTGCACCCAAAGTAGTAATACATATATTGTTATTTTCTTGTGGATATTTACTATTGAAACTCGAAGAGGATAATCTTATTCTCTTCAAAGTCACACGAGAGCTTCTCTCTCATTCCTCGTATTGAGTTGCATGCTCACTCGCGGGCGTGCACAAATACCGATTGGTGTACAACCTCTTCCTCCGAAAAGGAAGAAAAAGAGAAAGAGTAAGACCACCATCGTCCACCAAGCCGATCACGAGAATCGTGCTTTGACTCCACCACAAGAAGCCATGGCTATTGATAATCGCACTTTGTATGAACGTATGCAATCCAACATTCATGGATATGTTAGTGCCATTAAGATTCCCGACTTTCCCGCTAACACATTTGAGCTACATACATCTATGATCAATATGGTTTCTTCATCACCTTTCTTTGGAAAACAAAATGAGGATCCCCATGCTCACCTTAAGAGATTCCTTTCACTTTGCAATACCATTAAGCATAATGGGGTTCCACCTGAGGTCATTAGATTGATGTTAGTGTCATTTTCCTTAGATGGGAGTGCTAAGCATTGGTTAGACACCCAACCACCCGATAGTATCACCACATGGGATGATTTTACCACTAAGTTTTTGAACAAATTCTTTCCTCCACAAAAGACTATGGTTTTGAGGAATTTGATTATGGGCTTTACACAAAAACCTAGTCAATCCTTTGGTGATGCTTGGGAAGAGTATAGTGAGTTGTTGAGGCGATGCCCTAACCATGGAATGGATGATCTGAGCCAAATCAATACCTTCTATAATGGCCTTAAACCTCACCACCAAGATTCACTAAATGCTTCCGCGGGAGGGAGTATTCTTTTCAAGACATACCACGAGGCTTTGAACATTATTAAGACTAAGGCAATGGTTCAAACAAACAATCCATTTGAAGAAAAGGTTCATGTCATCCAAAACACTTCTCAAACACCTTGTGATAACCAATTCCTTAAATATCACCAAGAGATCCTTCAACAAGTCAAACAAGGACAACAAGAAATGACTCAAGAGATAGTTCAAGCCTTTAAGAGCATGACATTGAACAATTCCTCAAATAATGTGAATGCCATCACCATTTCTTGTGTTACTTGTGGAGGCCCCCACTCTTATGAACAATGTGACAAGGTGCAAGGGTATCAAGGGGAATGCTATGATTATCAAGAGGAACACCGTGAACACTTCAAGCCTAACATCAATCCAAATAACCTTTCTTACAAATCCCAAAATTACCTTACTCCACCCGGATTCCCACCCCAACCACCCACCCAAATTCCACAAAATCCTCCTCAAATTTTAGCAAGGAATCAAGGGCAACGACAACCATACCAAGGAAATAACTACAAGGCACCCAATCAATTTCAACCTCAAGCAAATACCCTTTATCCACCAAATCAAGGATTTAACTCCCAACCTTTACCTTTCCAACCTCAAGGTTTTCAAGATTATGTGCCACAAGAGTTTAACACAATGGATCTTTTGCAAAAGATGAATCAAGAGAATGAAAGGAAATTCAAAGCTATAGAAAAGAAAATCAATGACCAATTCAATAAGGTTTTAATGGCGGTAACTCAAAGACCACAAGGGGCTTTACCTTCCAACACACAAACAAACCCTAGGGCTAATGTCAATGCTATTACAACAAGGAGTGGTACAACAACAAAGGATCCTTCACCTCCTAAACCTACTATTGTTCAACCCACTTGTGCTCCTACTTGTGACAAGCCCTCTACTTCTACTTCACCACCTCAAAATGCTCCCATTCCTCCAATTTCAAAGCCCATTCATGAAACACTCAATAAGGAAAATCCTTCATCCACACCTCAACCACAACCAAAACCAAGTCTTCCTTATCCCTCAAGATTGAGAAAAGAAAAGCTTAAGAACAAGGATGATATCCAAGTTTCTAACTTTTTGAGGATGTTTAAGCAACTTAACATCAATATCTCCTTTGCGGAAGCCTTAGCCAATATGCCTAAGTTTGCTAAGATGATTAAGGACTTGCTTTCTAACAAGGAAAGATTGGTGGATTTGCCTAATGCTTCATTGAATGAAAATTTCTCCGCGGTTTTGCTTAAGAAGTTGCCTACTAAGCTTGGAGATCCTGGGAGGTTTTTGATTCCTTGCAATTTCCCGGGGGTGGAAAATTGTATGGCTTTAGCGGATTTAGGGGCAAGCATAAATCTTATGCCATTATCGGTTTGGAAGAAACTTTCACTTCCCGAGCTTACTCCTACTAAGATGACTCTTGAGTTGGCTAACCGTACTATAGCTTATCCGGTGGGAATTGCGGAGGATGTTTTTGTTGGGGTTGATAGATTTACATTTCCCGCGGATTTTGTGGTAGTTGATTATGATGTGGATCCTAGAGTGCCTTTGATTGTTGGTAGGCCATTTTTGAGGACGGGTCGTACTTTAATCGATGTGGCGGAAGGAGAACTTACAATGCGGGTAGGAGACGAGAGAGTTGTGTTTAACATGGGAAAGTTGTCCAAAAAGTATAATGAGCCCGAAGCGGTAAAACATATTGATGTTGTACATGAGGAGGAAACACAAGATGATCTTCTTGATGAAGTTTGTGATGAGTACTTTTATGAAGCTTGCTCAAGTGGAGACTATGATTACCCTCATATTGAGACCATTGCTTCCATTACTTCCTCTTTGGATTTTCATGAACCTCAAGAGCTCAACTTTAGTGAAATTCCTTATGACACCCCACTTTTCCACAATACTAATCACTTTGATGAGGACTTAAGTAATGAGGGATCTTTTCTTTGTGATTCACCAACATATGATGACTATAGTGATGATGAGCTTTCTACTTGTGACTCTCCATTTGTTGATGATCATACTTCCTTTGGTTTTGAGGGATCACCCATCTTTGATAGACCAATCTATGATGTTTATGGTGATGAGGAGGATTCTATCATTGATGAGAGTGATGAGTTTTTATTGGAGGATATATCTTTTGAGTATACTCTTGGTTATCTTGATGAGGAGGGGGACATACTCTATCTAGAATCTTTATTGCTTGAAGATCCTTTACCTTCTTTGTCCACACCAATCTTTCTACAACCAATCACTCTACAACCTTTCTCTCACCATGTGAACTACAAAGGAGAATCTTCTAAGGCAACAATCACTTGTTGTTTTCCCATCAAGGAACGGATTTTTGATCCTGGCATAGAGCTTGCTAAACCATCTCAGTATCCACCTGATGCAACAAAAGGAAACATTGTGAAAGATTTGAGAGCTTTACACCATCACCTTGGAAAGAACATATGGGAAACCATTTTAGAGAACTACACCTCATTCTTGTCACCATTGATTGGGCAGCTAGTTGTTGGCTTGAGTTATAAGTGGGAGGGTAATTATGTATTTGATCCTGGTGGATATTTATGGAGTTTTGATAAATGAACACTTGTTTTACCTCATCATGGAGATTTTTCTTAAAAAAGGCAAACATTTTCTTCTCCATGATAGGTTTTAGACACTTTTACGTGTGGGACGAGTCGAGCTAGAGACTCATTAACTCAAGCATCGTATAACTAGGTTTAGAGTGTGGTAGGTTAGAAATAAAGGCATAGATTTGGAGATAAGTGTAGGGGAGACCTTCTTTTTTCTTCTTGATTGTTTGTAGGGTTGCTCACTCATTTCATGCTTTGGAGCTTATGGAGGAGGCCCTTGTATCCGGTTCACTTCGTTACTTTAGTAATTTTTCATTGACACCTTGTGCTTAAACATGATTTCACTAATAGTAGTCCTTTCCTTAACTTGGGTTAAGCAAAGTCTATTCATTGTCATAAGTGTAGGGGAAGTTTTTATACTTCCATGCTCTTAAACATTGAGGACAATGTTTAGCTTAAGTGTAGGGGGGTCTTCTATCGAAGTGACCTTACCTAGAACTTGTCATTGTCTTGCATGATAACATGAAAAAATGAATTTTCAACATTTTTCAAATTTTTGATCTACTTTGGCCAACAAAAATATGCATTCATGATTTTTGCATCAATCATTTTTCATTTTGCATAACACATTTGCATTGTATATATTTCTTCTTTTGTTTTTCATCAAAAATATAAAAGAAAAATAAAATAAAACATGGTTTTAACAAGTTTAGACTTCTTTGACATATTAGGCCCGCCATGGATATTTTGACTCAACCCGAGTTTGCTTATTTTAGCACTCTCTAGCTAGTATCCTTAACCATGTAGTCCTTCATTGGTCTATTAGGCTAAGCTTCCACCAATTTCATTCTTTGAAATTTTAAATTTGTGGAGAATGGGAAATGATAGAGTTGAAGCAAGTGTAAAAGGGCTAGATAGACTTCATGGCAATTACTTGTGGCTAAACCCTTCTCTTCTCTACCTCTATTTTCTTCGCATGTATATAATTGTTAATAAATAATCAAGTACGGTTTTAATTGGTTTGTAATCTCTTATGCATTTTTGGCTAATCATTTATGGTTGATATGAGTACGTCTTAAGATTCTAAGTTAGCACGTTTTATGTGTACTAGACTTATGTCATGCTCCATACATAGCGGGTGTTTTTCCTTTTCTTCTTTTCAAATTTCTTGGTGAGGAATAAAGAAAAATAAGAGCGGCTTATGAAAAAAAATGAGTAGCTAGAAAAAAAAAAAAAAAAAAAAAAAAAAAAAAAACAATAATGCAAGACTCCCAAGAGGGGCAGTGTGGTGTTAATTATAGTGACTATTGAGTTCCAATATTACCTTGACGGGTTGCGGGGATTCAATAGATTGCTCCAATCCAATATTGCCTTGACGGGTTGCGGGGTTGAAGATCCAAAGTCTCAAAAAGATGGCGGATGTAAATTATTGCGTGAGTTTTATTTTCCTTTCCTTAGCGAGTGTGTAGCTACTTATGAAAGCATGACATGAGGATTTTACACATAAGGCGAATGACTTATTACTCTTAATACGGACTTGTATTAATTGTGAGCGGTTTTTCAAGTAATGGATGAGAAGATTACTTAGGATTAAAACCGTGCTTCCTTATTTTTGGATTTTACACTTCTTATATTTCACACTTGAATAATGACAATTTGCCCACAAGCAATTTGCTCAAATAATAACCGGTTCCACATTTAATTGTCATGAATAAGTTGATGCACTTTTTACTTGTGAATGCAATGATCCCATTTATAAGCTTGGTATGGGGAAAGTGAAACTTGAGGGTGATAAATGTTCATGGTATCCAAGCCCTAATCCAAGTCATTGAATTCTTTATGAGTTATTTCCATCAAAACCATTTCAAGAAAAATCAAAAAGATATAGATAGAATTGTATTTTGATTCATTGCATTATTAAAAGTCAAAATCATGCATCATTTAGTTTAGAGTAGTGTAGATGCATCTCATATGGCCAAGGTGGATTAATTATGAGGGAAATGTAAATTTTTAAGCCTTGAAATATAATATTGCATGAGGACATGGCAATGTTCAAGTGTAGGGGAATTTGATATGAGCTTAAACTCATATCCTTTTATCAACAAATAACCCTAAAACATGAAGCAAAATACCAAATTATTTGGCAAAAACAGTATTATGTGGTATGTTTGTGTTTGTGTGCACTTTTGTAGGTAAGAAGATACATTTTCAAGCAAACAAGGAAAAACCAAGCTTAAATGGATGAAAAAGACAAAAGAGGATCAAAAGTGACAAGACTTTGAAGTTCAAGGACCTATCTTGACAAGTGATGAAAGTTGAAGGACTAGAAGTGCAAATAATGAAAAGTCAAGATTCAAGTCAAACATGGTCAACTATCAAGTCAACTCAGTCAAAGGACCATTTTGTACAAGTTATGGAAGTTAAAGGACCAAAAATGTCAAAGGAATGAAGATCCTAGCTTGAAACAGCAATCTGCCAAGTCAAGGGGTTTGTTTTGCCAAGTTTAGAAAGATATTAAAGTGTAATCCATGTGTCAAGGAAGCAGCCAATCAGAAGCCAGTAAATAATAAACATGGATCACCACGTCACCCACTACTGCCGACTTTCATTTATTACACAATCCCAACAGTGTAATCCACAACTCTCTTCCACAGCCAATAAGAAGATGACACGTGTCATCTTCTTCACAAAGAAAATTTCCAGGATCGGGATTGAGATTGAAGCCGTTTCATGAGAAGATCAAAACACCAAACTTGCTCGTTTTGAAGAGAGGAATTCAATGGTGCAATCCAATTAACAAATCATCCAGTAAATCAAAAACACCCAAATTTGTTCATCACCTTCAAAGAGCAATTATGCAGATTACTCCACGTGGCAAGCTGGGATTGGCCCTGACACGTCACCAACCCCAACTAATTCTCTTCTCATGCCTATAAATAGATAGCTTGTGCTTCAATTTTGAGGGGTAGCCTAATTTTGTAAAAACACATAGTTAACTTTTCCTTTTCCTTTTTCCCTCACTTTTACCCTAACTACTCAAGAGTCTGACAAACTCTTGAGTCAGTTAGTTAGTTGGTAGCTTGTAACAACTTTTGTAACAGAATTCACTCAATAAAATTCAAATTTCCTTTTTCCCGCCAAAAGTTTTCTTATCATTCCAGTTCATTACCTGCTATTGTGTGATCTTATTGTTGCTGTTTGATGTTTGTTATGATCATACATTGATCATAACTGACATTGGTGAAGACTTGTAGCTGTTTGTTCAGAATTCAAGTGTTTCCATTGTTCATTTGAAGATTTGTAGCAGAATGATGATTATAGATGATTGTAGCTGATTTGATGGTTGATACTTGTTGATTACTAGTGATAGGTGGTGGTTATCACTAGGGCAAGAGAGCTCAGCGCTCCTCTTCTTCCCAAAGGATTTCTACAATAGGTTCTATAGCTCTTGTTTTTGGTTCCTCTAAACAGTCAATTGCATGCTCATTTACTTAGTTAATCTTGATGGCTGCATGATATAGTTGCTTATAGTTGTTGTTTGATTGTACTTTGAGTGTTTGTAGCTTAATCTTGCCTTCTTGTTTACTGAATTGAGAGCTTGTAGTTACTAGCATAATTTCAGTCACTTTTTAGCTTAAAAGCTTAATTGAGTTCTAGCCTTGGTTATTGTTTGTTCTCAGCTTGAATACACTTCATTTTATCCATTGAAACTAGTCTGCTATAGCTTTTGTATCAGCTTAATCCAGAACTTAAAAAGTCTTTGTTAAATTTTGTTCATAACAGATTAAGGTGTGTTTGGGAGTAGCTTAAAATCAGTTTTCAAGTGTTGAGATTTGTTGTTTTAGAGTTCATTTCTAGTCATTAGTTGTTAACAAGTAGTTTTAAGTGATTTGCAAGTCAAAATAATAGTCAAACAGGCAATTGGCTTAAAAATAGTTTGGGTCATCCTTATTTCAGCTTTGTTCTTTAAAACTTCCCATTTTCAATTGATTGTTTCTTATTCATTTTTAGATGAAATTCAACCAAACTTGTTTCCAGACTTAGCTTACATCATAAACTTCTAGTTTCTAAAAGGAAATTCTACAGTTTTAGGAATTAAGCCAGAAATTAGCTTTTTGGTCAAGGTCTGAGCATTTGTCATTCTCTGAGATCAAGTGCTTACTGTTTTCTTAGTTCTCTTAATCTACTTCACAAAAGTTGTTATTTTCTTTCACAATTCTAGTTAGGAAGTGTTGATTAATAAGATTTGAAGTTTTGAGCTTTTTGCAAAAAGTTGGTCAAACTTGGTCAACATAAGCTCAAAAGAGCTTATTTCAGATTTCTCATTCATTTCTGGATGAAAATGGTTCTAGTTTGATTTCCCCTTCTTTAAATCAAGTGCTTAATCAGTTTCATCACAAAAATCAAGTTGTGACTGTTTGGAATAAGCTGTAGCTTATTTTGTGCTTATTGATAAGCACTCTTTTGCTTATTATTGACTTTTAGCTTAAATCCTTTAACACACGTAGCTTAAATGAGATTTTAAGTCTTTTGCAAGTTGTCTCATTGATTTTAGTTGAGTAATAAGCTCAAACGAGCTTATTCTTTCTTGTTACCCGTTTTTACTCAAAAACTTTCAAATATTGCTGTTTAGTCCTTCCATTTTTAACAGAGTTGTATACTTGGCTAAACTTCCAAGTAATTAGGGTTTGCTTAATTTTAGTCCCTGGACTTTGTGATTTGTTAAGATTCAGTTAGCTACTTGTTGGTTAGTTACACTTTTGGTTAAGTTTGTTATAGATTTTGCATTGTTGATCCTCATAGTTTACTGATTTGCATTATTAGTCCCTATAGTTGTAGAATTTACATTTTAAGCATTTTACTTTCATAGAAATTACATTTTAAGTCCTTTTAGTTTTATATTTTACATTTTAGACTTTTACTTGAATAAAAATTGGAATTTGCAATTTGTTTTACGTATAAGTAGTTTAATATTTTTTTCATTTTTAAATAGTGTTGTTTGAATTAGCAATAGATTACCAAGCAAGCTTGAACAACCAAGAACAATAATAAATCTGATATTGATTGGACTTTCTATTGGTTAAGAACTGAGAAAACGAACTTGCATTATACCACATTTCAAATGGCGCCGCTGCCGGTTCTTTGACTACACGAGAGACTATCGATTGACGGTTTTCATTGGCTTTTGGGATCCGTTCATTTGGTGAACGTTATTTTTACGTATCATAAATCAAAAACAAATAAAAAATCAAAAATATAAAAATATATAAAAACTAAAAAATTAACAAAACAATTCTTTTCCTAAAGAATTGACCAAAAAAATTAAAAAAATCCAAAAAGCAATCTTTTTCCTAAGAGATTGCACCCAAAAATATATATTATTGGATTCTCTCGGTTTTTATGTACATATAGTATTTTCCCTTAAAAAACTCATAAATACAAAAATATTTTCTATATATTATTATAAGTAAATACGTATACGTATAAGAACAATCAATCTACATATCTTCCATAAGTATTGCCGAGGCAATACACCGTGTTGAGGGGCGCTCCGGTCCTTGACACGTGTATCGATCAAACAAAATAAAGCAAGAATAGATAAATACTCTCAATAAGCAACAATTCGAAGAATACGAACATTTAAGTGAATAGAAAGGCGATGTGCTATAAAATGCCATCTAAGGGTCAATAGGTACTTAAGTGCTTCGCGCCACCTAACCCCCCGTTCACTTGGGAGTATTCTAAGAAGGAAGGCTTCATTGAGGGTCTTGCACCCAAAGTAGTAATACATATATTGTTATTTTCTTGTGGATATTTACTATTGAAACTCGAAGAGGATAATCTTATTCTCTTCAAAGTCACACGAGAGCTTCTCTCTCATTCCTCGTATTGAGTTGCATGCTCACTCGCGGGCATGCACAAATACCGATTGGTGTACAACCTCTTCCTCCGAAAAGGAAGAAAAAGAGAAAGAGTAAGACCACCATCGTCCACCAAGCCGATCACGAGAATCGTGCTTTGACTCCACCACAAGAAGCCATGGCTATTGATAATCGCACTTTGTATGAACGTATGCAATCCAACATTCATGGATATGTTAGTGCCATTAAGATTCCCGACTTTCCCGCTAACACATTTGAGCTACATACATCTATGATCAATATGGTTTCTTCATCACCTTTCTTTGGAAAACAAAATGAGGATCCCCATGCTCACCTTAAGAGATTCCTTTCACTTTGCAATACCATTAAGCATAATGGGGTTCCACCTGAGGTCATTAGATTGATGTTAGTGTCATTTTCCTTAGATGGGAGTGCTAAGCATTGGTTAGACACCCAACCACCCGATAGTATCACCACATGGGATGATTTTACCACTAAGTTTTTGAACAAATTCTTTCCTCCACAAAAGACTATGGTTTTGAGGAATTTGATTATGGGCTTTACACAAAAACCTAGTCAATCCTTTGGTGATGCTTGGGAAGAGTATAGTGAGTTGTTGAGGCGATGCCCTAACCATGGAATGGATGATCTGAGCCAAATCAATACCTTCTATAATGGCCTTAAACCTCACCACCAAGATTCACTAAATGCTTCCGCGGGAGGGAGTATTCTTTTCAAGACATACCACGAGGCTTTGAACATTATTAAGACTAAGGCAATGGTTCAAACAAACAATCCATTTGAAGAAAAGGTTCATGTCATCCAAAACACTTCTCAAACACCTTGTGATAACCAATTCCTTAAATATCACCAAGAGATCCTTCAACAAGTCAAACAAGGACAACAAGAAATGACTCAAGAGATAGTTCAAGCCTTTAAGAGCATGACATTGAACAATTCCTCAAATAATGTGAATGCCATCACCATTTCTTGTGTTACTTGTGGAGGCCCCCACTCTTATGAACAATGTGACAAGGTGCAAGGGTATCAAGGGGAATGCTATGATTATCAAGAGGAACACCGTGAACACTTCAAGCCTAACATCAATCCAAATAACCTTTCTTACAAATCCCAAAATTACCTTACTCCACCCGGATTCCCACCCCAACCACCCACCCAAATTCCACAAAATCCTCCTCAAATTTTAGCAAGGAATCAAGGGCAACGACAACCATACCAAGGAAATAACTACAAGGCACCCAATCAATTTCAACCTCAAGCAAATACCCTTTATCCACCAAATCAAGGATTTAACTCCCAACCTTTACCTTTCCAACCTCAAGGTTTTCAAGGTTATGTGCCACAAGAGTTTAACACAATGGATCTTTTGCAAAAGATGAATCAAGAGAATGAAAGGAAATTCCAAGCTATAGAAAAGAAAATCAATGACCAATTCAATAAGGTTTTAATGGCGGTAACTCAAAGACCACAAGGGGCTTTACCTTCCAACACACAAACAAACCCTAGGGCTAATGTCAATGTTATTACAACAAGGAGTGGTACAACAACAAAGGATCCTTCACCTCCTAAACCTACTATTGTTCAACCCACTTGTGCTCCTACTTGTGACAAGCCCTCTACTTCTACTTCACCACCTCAAAATGCTCCCATTCCTCCAATTTCAAAGCCCATTCATGAAACACTCAATAAGGAAAATCCTTCATCCACACCTCAACCACAACCAAAACCAAGTCTTCCTTATCCCTCAAGATTGAGAAAAGAAAAGCTTAAGAACAAGGATGATATCCAAGTTTCTAACTTTTTGAGGATGTTTAAGCAACTTAACATCAATATCTCCTTTGCGGAAGCCTTAGCCAATATGCCTAAGTTTGCTAAGATGATTAAGGACTTGCTTTCTAACAAGGAAAGATTGGTGGATTTGCCTAATGCTTCATTGAATGAAAATTGCTCCGCGGTTTTGCTTAAGAAGTTGCCTACTAAGCTTGGAGATCCTGGGAGGTTTTTGATTCCTTGCAATTTCCCGGGGGTGGAAAATTGTATGGCTTTAGCGGATTTAGGGGCAAGCATAAATCTTATGCCATTATCGGTTTGGAAGAAACTTTCACTTCCCGAGCTTACTCCTACTAAGATGACTCTTGAGTTGGCTAACCGTACTATAGCTTATCCGGTGGGAATTGCGGAGGATGTTTTTGTTGGGGTTGATAGATTTACATTTCCCGCGGATTTTGTGGTAGTTGATTATGATGTGGATCCTAGAGTGCCTTTGATTGTTGGTAGGCCATTTTTTAGGACGGGTCGTACTTTAATCGATGTGGCGGAAGGAGAACTTACAATGCGGGTAGGAGACGAGAGAGTTGTGTTTAACATGGGAAAGTTGTCCAAAAAGTATAATGAGCCCGAAGCGGTAAAACATATTGATGTTGTACATGAGGAGGAAACACAAGATGATCTTCTTGATGAAGTTTGTGATGAGTACTTTTATGAAGCTTGCTCAAGTGGAGACTATGATTACCCTCATATTGAGACCATTGCTTCCATTACTTCCTCTTTGGATTTTCATGAACCTCAAGAGCTCAACTTTAGTGAAATTCCTTATGACACCCCACTTTTCCACAATACTAATCACTTTGATGAGGACTTAAGTAATGAGGGATCTTTTCTTTGTGATTCACCAACATATGATGACTATAGTGATGATGAGCCTTCTACTTGTGACTCTCCATTTGTTGATGATCATACTTCCTTTGGTTTTGAGGGATCACCCATCTTTGATAGACCAATCTATGATGTTTATGGTGATGAGGAGGATTCTATCATTGATGAGAGTGATGAGTTTTTATTGGAGGATATATCTTTTGAGTATACTCTTGGTTATCTTGATGAGGAGGGGGACATACTCTATCTAGAATCTTTATTGCTTGAAGATCCTTTACCTTCTTTGTCCACACCAATCTTTCTACAACCAATCACTCTACAACCTTTCTCTCACCATGTGAACTACAAAGGAGAATCTTCTAAGGCAACAATCACTTGTTGTTTTCCCATCAAGGAACGGATTTTTGATCCTGGCATAGAGCTTGCTAAACCATCTCAGTATCCACCTGATGCAACAAAAGGAAACATCGTGAAAGATTTGAGAGCTTTACACCATCACCTTGGAAAGAACATATGGGAAACCATTTTAGAGAACTACACCTCATTCTTGTCACCATTGATTGGGCAGCTAGTTGTTGGCTTGAGTTATAAGTGGGAGGGTAATTATGTATTTGATCCTGGTGGATATTTATAGAGTTTTGATAAATGAACACTTGTTTTACCTCATCATGGAGATTTTTCTTAAAAAAGGCAAACATTTTCTTCTCCATGATAGGTTTTAGACACTTTTACGTGTGGGACGAGTCGAGCTAGAGACTCATTAACTCAAGCATCGTATAACTAGGTTTAGAGTGTGGTAGGTTAGAAATAAAGGCATAGATTTGGAGATAAGTGTAGGGGAGACCTTCTTTTTTCTTCTTGATTGTTTGTAGGGTTGCTCACTCATTTCATGCTTTGGAGCTTATGGAGGAGGCCCTTGTATCCGGTTCACTTCGTTACTTTAGTAATTTTTCATTGACACCTTGTGCTTAAACATGATTTCACTAATAGTAGTCCTTTCCTTAACTTGGGTTAAGCAAAGTCTATTCATTGTCATAAGTGTAGGGGAAGTTTTTATACTTCCATGCTCTTAAACATTGAGGACAATGTTTAGCTTAAGTGTAGGGGGGTCTTCTATCGAAGTGACCTTACCTAGAACTTGTCATTGTCTTGCATGATAACATGAAAAAATGAATTTTCAACATTTTTCAAATTTTTGATCTACTTTGGCCAACAAAAATATGCATTCATGATTTTTGCATCAATCATTTTTCATTTTGCATAACACATTTGCATTGTATATATTTCTTCTTTTGTTTTTCATCAAAAATATAAAAGAAAAATAAAATAAAACATGGTTTTAACAAGTTTAGACTTCTTTGACATATTAGGCCCGCCATGGATATTTTGACTCAACCCGAGTTTGCTTATTTTAGCACTCTCTAGCTAGTATCCTTAACCATGTAGTCCTTCATTGGTCTATTAGGCTAAGCTTCCACCAATTTCATTCTTTGAAATTTTAAATTTGTGGAGAATGGGAAATGATAGAGTTGAAGCAAGTGTAAAAGGGCTAGATAGACTTCATGGCAATTACTTGTGGCTAAACCCTTCTCTTCTCTACCTCTATTTTCTTCGCATGTATATAATTGTTAATAAATAATCAAGTACGGTTTTAATTGGTTTGTAATCTCTTATGCATTTTTGGCTAATCATTTATGGTTGATATGAGTACGTCTTAAGATTCTAAGTTAGCACGTTTTATGTGTACTAGACTTATGTCATGCTCCATACTTAGCGGGTGTTTTTCCTTTTCTTCTTTTCAAATTTCTTGGTGAGGAATAAAGAAAAATAAGAGCGGCTTATGAAAAAAAATGAGTAGCTAGAAAAAAAAAAAAAAAAAAAAAAAAAAACAATAATGCAAGACTCCCAAGAGGGGCAGTGTGGTGTTAATTATAGTGACTATTGAGTTCCAATATTACCTTGACGGGTTGCGGGGATTCAATAGATTGCTCCAATCCAATATTGCCTTGACGGGTTGCGGGGTTGAAGATCCAAAGTCTCAAAAAGATGGCGGATGTAAATTATTGCGTGAGTTTTATTTTCCTTTCCTTAGCGAGTGTGTAGCTACTTATGAAAGCATGACATGAGGATTTTACACATAAGGCGAATGACTTATTACTCTTAATACGGACTTGTATTAATTGTGAGCGGTTTTTCAAGTAATGGATGAGAAGATTACTTAGGATTAAAACTGTGCTTCCTTATTTTTGGATTTTACACTTCTTATATTTCACACTTGAATAATGACAATTTGACCACAAGCAATTTGCTCAAATAATAACCGGTTCCACATTTAATTGTCATGAATAAGTTGATGCACTTTTTACTTGTGAATGCAATGATCCCATTTATAAGCTTGGTATGGGGAAAGTGAAACTTGAGGGTGATAAATGTTCATGGTATCCAAGCCCTAATCCAAGTCATTGAATTCTTTATGAGTTATTTCCATCAAAACCATTTCAAGAAAAATCAAAAAGATATAGATAGAATTGTATTTTGATTCATTGCATTATTAAAAGTCAAAATCATGCATCATTTAGTTTAGAGTAGTGTAGATGCATCTCATATGGCCAAGGTGGATTAATTATGAGGGAAATGTAAATTTTTAAGCCTTGAAATATAATATTGCATGAGGACATGGCAATGTTCAAGTGTAGGGGAATTTGATATGAGCTTAAACTCATATCCTTTTATCAACAAATAACCCTAAAACATGAAGCAAAATACCAAATTATTTGGCAAAAACAGTATTATGTGGTATGTTTGTGTTTGTGTGTACTTTTGTAGGTAAGAAGATACATTTTCAAGCAAACAAGGAAAAACCAAGCTTAAATGGATGAAAAAGACAAAAGAGGATCAAAAGTGACAAGACTTTGAAGTTCAAGGACCTATCTTGACAAGTGATGAAAGTTGAAGGACTAGAAGTGCAAATAATGAAAAGTCAAGATTCAAGTCAAACATGGTCAACTATCAAGTCAACTCAGTCAAAGGACCATTTTGTACAAGTTATGGAAGTTAAAGGACCAAAAATGTCAAAGGAATGAAGATCCTAGCTTGAAACAGCAATCTGCCAAGTCAAGGGGTTTGTTTTGCCAAGTTTAGAAAGATATTAAAGTGTAATCCATGTGTCAAGGAAGCAGCCAATCAGAAGCCAGTAAATAATAAACATGGATCACCACGTCACCCACTACTGCCGCCTTTCATTTATTACACAATCCCAACAGTGTAATCCACAACTCTCTTCCACAGCCAATAAGAAGATGACACGTGTCATCTTCTTCACAAAGAAAATTTCCAGGATCGGGATTGAGATTGAAGCCGTTTCATGAGAAGATCAAAACACCAAACTTGCTCGTTTTGAAGAGAGGAATTCAATGGTGCAATCCAATTAACAAATCATCCAGTAAATCAAAAACACCCAAATTTGTTCATCACCTTCAAAGAGCAATTATGCAGATTACTCCACGTGGCAAGCTGGGATTGGCCCTGACACGTCACCAACCCCAACTAATTCTCTTCTCATGCCTATAAATAGATAGATTGTGCTTCATTTTTGAGGGGTAGCCTAATTTTGTAAAAACACATAGTTAACTTTTCCTTTTCCTTTTACCCTCACTTTTACCCTAACTACTCAAGAGTCTGACAAACTCTTGAGTCAGTTAGTTAGTTGGTAGCTTGTAACAACTTTTGTAACAGAATTCACTCAATAAAATTCAAATTTCCTTTTTCCCGCCAAAAGTTTTCTTATCATTCCAGTTCATTACCTGCTATTGTGTGATCTTATTGTTGCTGTTTGATGTTTGTTATGATCATACATTGATCATAACTGACATTGGTGAAGACTTGTAGCTGTTTGTTCAGAATTCAAGTGTTTCCATTGTTCATTTGAAGATTTGTAGCAGAATGATGATTATAGATGATTGTAGCTGATTTGATGGTTGATACTTGTTGATTACTAGTGATAGGTGGTGGTTATCACTAGGGCAAGAGAGCTCAGCGCTCCTCTTCTTCCCAAAGGATTTCTACAATAGGTTCTATAGCTCTTGTTTTTGGTTCCTCTAAACAGTCAATTGCATGCTCATTTACTTAGTTAATCTTGATGGCTGCATGATATAGTTGCTTATAGTTGTTGTTTGATTGTACTTTGAGTGTTTGTAGCTTAATCTTGCCTTCTTGTTTACTGAATTGAGAGCTTGTAGTTACTAGCATAATTTCAGTCACTTTTTAGCTTAAAAGCTTAATTGAGTTCTAGCCTTGGTTATTGTTTGTTCTCAGCTTGAATACACTTCATTTTATCCATTGAAACTAGTCTGCTATAGCTTTTGTATCAGCTTAATCCAGAACTTAAAAAGTCTTTGTTAAATTTTGTTCATAACAGATTAAGGTGTGTTTGGGAGTAGCTTAAAATCAGTTTTCAAGTGTTGAGATTTGTTGTTTTAGAGTTCATTTCTAGTCATTAGTTGTTAACAAGTAGTTTTAAGTGATTTGCAAGTCAAAATAATAGTCAAACAGGCAATTGGCTTAAAAATAGTTTGGGTCATCCTTATTTCAGCTTTGTTCTTTAAAACTTACCATTTTCAATTGATTGTTTCTTATTCATTTTTAGATGAAATTCAACCAAACTTGTTTCCAGACTTAGCTTACATCATAAACTTCTAGTTTCTAAAAGGAAATTCTACAGTTTTAGGAATTAAGCCAGAAATTAGCTTTTTGGTCAAGGTCTGAGCATTTGTCATTCTCTGAGATCAAGTGCTTACTGTTTTCTTAGTTCTCTTAATCTACTTCACAAAAGTTGTTATTTTCTTTCACAATTCTAGTTAGGAAGTGTTGATTAATAAGATTTGAAGTTTTGAGCTTTTTGCAAAAAGTTGGTCAAACTTGGTCAACATAAGCTCAAAAGAGCTTATTTCAGATTTCTCATTCATTTCTGGATGAAAATGGTTCTAGTTTGATTTCCCCTTCTTTAAATCAAGTGCTTAATTAGTTTCATCACAAAAATCAAGTTGTGACTGTTTGGAATAAGCTGTAGCTTATTTTGTGCTTATTGATAAGCACTCTTTTGCTTATTATTGACTTTTAGCTTAAATCCTTTAACACACGTAGCTTAAATGAGATTTTAAGTCTTTTGCAAGTTGTCTCATTGATTTTAGTTGAGTAATAAGCTCAAACGAGCTTATTCTTTCTTGTTACCCGTTTTTACTCAAAAACTTTCAAATATTGCTGTTTAGTCCTTCCATTTTTAACAGAGTTGTATACTTGGCTAAACTTCAAGTAATTAGGGTTTGCTTAATTTTAGTCCCTGGACTTTGTGATTTGTTAAGATTCAGTTAGCTACTTGTTGGTTAGTTACACTTTTGGTTAAGTTTGTTATAGATTTTGCATTGTTGATCCTCATAGTTTACTGATTTGCATTATTAGTCCCTATAGTTGTAGAATTTACATTTTGAGCATTTTACTTTCATAGAAATTACATTTTAAGTCCTTTTAGTTTTATATTTTACATTTTAGACTTTTACTTGAATAAAAATTGGAATTTGCAATTTGTTTTACGTATAAGTAGTTTAATATTTTTTTCATTTTTAAATAGTGTTGTTTGAATTAGCAATAGATTACCAAGCAAGCTTGAACAACCAAGAACAATAATAAATCTGATATTGATTGGACTTTCTATTGGTTAAGAACTGAGAAAACGAACTTGCATTATACCACATTTCAACTATTGAGTTCCAATATTACCTTGACGGGTTGCGGGGATTCAATAGATTTCTCCAATCCAATATTACCGTGACGGGTTGCGGGGTTGAAGATCCAAAGTCTCAAAAAGATGGCGGATGTAAATTATTGCGTGAGTTTTATTTTTCTTTCCTTAGAGAGTGTGTAGCTACTTATGAAAGCATGACATGAGGATTTTACACATAAGGTGAATGATTTATTATTCTTGAGACGGACTTGTATTAATTGTGAGCAGTTTTTCAAGTAATGGATGAGAGGATTACTTAGGATTAAAACCGTGCTTCCTTATTTTTGGATTTTGCACTTCTTGTACTTCACACTTGAATAAATGACAAATTTGCCCACAAGCAATTTGCTCAAATAATAACTGGTTCCACATTTAATTGTCATGAATAAGTTGATGCACTTTTTACTTGTGAATACAATGATCCCATTTTTAAGCTTGGTATGGGGAAAGTGAAACTTGAGGATGATAAATGTCCATGGTACCCAAGCCCTAATCAAAGTCATTAAATTATTTATGAGTTATTTCTATCAAAACCATTTCAAGAAAAACCAAAAAGATATAAATAGAATTGTATTTTGTTCATTGCATTGTTAAAAGTCAAAATCATGCATCATGTAGTTTAGAGTAGTGTAGATGCATTCCATATGGCCAAGGTGGATTAATTATGAAGAGAATGTAAATTTGTGCTTTAAAATATATAGAATTGCATGAGGACATGACAATGTTCAAGTGTAGGGGATTTGATATGAGCTAAAACTCATATCAATTTATCAACAAATAACCCTAAAACATGAAGCAAAATACCAATTTATCTTACAAAAATAGTGTTATGTGGTATGTTTGTGTTTGTGTACACTTGTGTAGGTAAAAGGATGCATTTTCAAGCAAACAAGGAATAATCAAGCTTAATTTGATGAAAAAGACAAAGAAGGATCAAAAGTGACAAGACTTTAAAGTGCAAGGACCTATCTTGACAATCTGCCAAAGATGAAGGACCAAAGTGTAAATATTGTAAAAGTCAAGATCATAGTCAAATTTGGTCAACTCTCAAGTCAACTCAGTCAAAGGACCAATTTTGTTCAATAATGAAGTTTGAAGGACCAAATATGCCAAAGAAATGAAGTTACAAGCTCAAAGATATAATCTGCCAAAGTTCAAGGGTCAATTTTGCCTATTTTGGAAAGTTATACTAGTGTGATCCGTGTTTATGATTTTGGACCAATGAGAAGCCAGCAAAAAGAAGCCATGGATTGCCACATAACAGCATTTATTACCCACTAGGCGCCGCCTTCATTAATTAACAAATCACAACAGTGTGATCCGTGTGCATCCATTTCAGCCAGTTATAACTTGACACGTGTCATCTTCAAACTATCAAAGTTTTCCAGGATCGATTTGGAGCTAGAGGCAATTTCATGAAAAGTTATAAACATCAAAATTGCTCAAAATTACAAGAGGAATCCATTGGTCATAACCAATCAACATGAAAACAACTCAGCAAAGAATCCCCAATTCAAGTTCATACCTGCAAAATCAATTCAGCAGAATTATGACACGTGGAGACCTGGGATTGGTCCCAACACATCACCAACCCCAACTGATCTTCTTCCCAAGTCTATAAATAGTCTGTTTAGTCTTCATTTCTGAGAGTGTAGTTGTAAGTGTGAAAACACACACATTTACTTTTCCTTTCATCATTTCTCCTTTTTAGCTAAACTACTCAAGAATTTGACACACTCTTGAGTTAGTTAGTTAGTTAGTAACCTTTTAACAGCCTTGTAACCAATTCTCCATTAATAAAATTCAAATTCTACTTTTCCCGCCAAATCTTCTTATCATCTTTACTGTTCATATCCTGCTTCCATTGTTACTCTTGTTGCTGAATTGAGTTTGTTATGATCATTCCTTGATCATAACTGACTTTGAGTGAAGATAGTAGCTGTTTGATTGATTTCAGTCCAAGTTCATAGCATATGTGATGAATTCAGGCCATTTTGATGATTCTTGATGATGTGTAGCTGTTTTGTTGATTGTAGATAGTTGAATCTAGTGCTAAGGTGGTGGTTAGCACTAGACTAGAGAGTTCAGCACTCCTCTACTGCTCAAAGGATACTTCACAAGGTGCAAAAGCTTCTTGTTTTGGTTCCACTTAATTGTCAAATGCATGCTTCATTTCTATCTTAAATCCTTATTGACTGCATGATAAAACTTGTTTAGCCTAGTTTTGATCTGATTCTAGTCAGTTTGTAGCTTAAGTGTAGCCTTTCTGCTTATTGATTTGATAATTGTCTTAGTAGATAGCTTAATTCAGTCATTTTTAGCCTTGCTTCTTTATTTGACTTCTAGTTGCTTTCAATACTTGCAAATAGCTTTCACACATCTCATTTTGATCACTGAGTTTAGGTTGCTAAAGGTTTTTACTCAGCTTTGACTGGTGCTTAAAAAGTCTTTACAAATTTTCATAAAGATCAGTTAAAGAAGTGTTTGGCATTAGCTTGTGTAAAATTTCCAAGTGTTGATGTTTGGCAAACAAATGTTCATTTCCAGTGACAAGGTCATTACAAAAGGTTTTAAGTCTTTTTCAAGTCAAGACTAAGGTCAAAAAGGCAATTGGCATTGTAAAAAGTTTGGGTCTATTTCAGTCAGTTTTGTTCTAAAAAAAAGTTGTCAATTTCATTTGCCTTGCATTTGTTCATTTCTTGATGAAATTCTACCAAACCAGTTCTCATTTGTAGGTCATAACATGAAGTTTCATATTCCATAAGCATTTTATACAGTTTTCATTAAGCAAGTAGAAATAAGCAAAATTCCAAACTGATAAACAAAAGCAAGTTTCTGTAAAATCCAAACTGCTTTTTCATAATTCTTAATTCTTTTCATAAACTTGTCAATTTTCTTTTACAAAATCAATTAGTTAGTGTTGGTGGTTGATTTTTGAGATTTTCAGCTTTTTGAAAAAAAACTTGGTCAACGCTTGGTCAACATAAGCCAATTTCAGCTTAATTCAATTTTCAAGCTTATTACTGGATGATTTTTGATGAGACTTGATTTCCCGTTCATGTTTTAAGCTCATTAATCAGTTTTACTACAAAAATCCAATTGTGCATGACTAGATTCTTGTAGAGCTTATTTTGTGCTTATTGGAAAGTGCTTATCAGAGTTTTAGCAAGTTTCATCAGATTTCCACTTACAGGTCTAGCTTAATTTTGATTTTAAGCAGTTTGCAAGTGGTTTGAACTATTTTGGTTGAGAAATAAGCTCAAACGAGCTTATTTGAATGTGTAACCCGTTTTTGCTTAAAAACTTTTCAAAATTGCAAATTAGTCCTTCTTGTATTAAACTGGGTTAAATTTTGGCTAAACTTGCTAGTTTCTAGGGTTTTCACTAATCAGGTCCTTTAAGTTTGAATTTCGTTCAAAATCAGTTAGTAGTTTTGGAATTTGTTAAAAATTGGTTAGTTAGTTGCATAGTTTACATATTTGATCCTCATAGTTAACTGTTTTACCATTGCAGTCCTTGTACTTGTTAGATTTACACTTTGAGCATTTAATTTTCATAGAATTTACATTTTCAGTCCTTTTAGTTGTAAAATTTACATTTTGAATTTACTTGAATAAAAACTTGGTATTTGCACGATGTTTTACATATAACTAGATAATATTTTTCAATTTTGCAAGTCATTGTTTGAATTAGCAAATAGAATATCCAAAAAATATTAACAACCAAAAACAGTTAAAAACCCGATATTGTTAGGAATTTCAATTAGCAAGAACTGAGAAAAACGAACTGCATTATACACAATTTCAATACATAATCAGAAAATCCAGAATACATGATAAACACAGTATAAGGATAAAATCAGTAAAACATGACATGAACATATGAAACAAGCTAAAACATGATATAAAACCAGTTACGTACACGGTAATCATAATACTTATACACGTATATTATGTATGTAGCATTAGTGAGATCGAAGTAGGACTCTCTTCCGTTCGTCTTCTTCGTTCACTGGACATAAGGTACGGATTCTCCGTCCTTTCACTATGGACATTCTTCCTTATTAGGATTCCCCGTATGCAGCCAACTGTTTTCCCAATATATATTTTATATGTTTTGATTTGCTTATGTTTAATTAAATGCCTAAGCCATATACATGCATGACCAGTTTCACCTAGTTATGGAGGTACCATAACCAAAACACTGGAGGCACCTGTGTTATGACTTCACCACGGCAGAGTGATAGCTCATGGCGTCCCTTTCAGCTTTTGGCCATATTATTATATTATCATGTGGGGCATATGGGTGCATCCTAGGTTACATGTTTTTACAGATTATTCAGGTGAATGTGGTGTGTGCCTTGCATCCTTCACAAGGAGCTGATCCCTCCTACCCAAACTTATATTAATTAGAGGCAACCCCTCTAATTGCATGACGAGGTCACCCCTCCAAGTATTCATGCACGTTGATATTTCATGACCTATATTGGCTAATGGTAAACATGTTAAGCAGTTTTTATAAGATAAACATAAGGCTTTTCAAACTATAAAACCAGTTTTACTAAGTTACGTTAGGTTTTCCAGGACTTAACCAATTCTGCTGCTATGTGTTGTATATGCTTATGTTATTCATTCTATGCTTGTATATCCGTGCACTGAGCGTTATGCTCAGCTGTTTTTCCTTTCATGTTCCCAAAACGGCAGGTACTCAAGGACGCTCATAGACTTTAAGCGTACGTGCAATGGATTTGAAGCTTTCTAGCCTTCATTACTTTATGATTATCATCATACTTTTGCTACTTATTTCCATGGACATTGTTTAGTCCTTTTACTTTACGGTACTTATGTTTGTGTGTGATGAGCTTTACTTTGGGGTACCGATGTTTGTTTTCGGTATTTCCTTTATGGTCATGTAATGTTTAAGACATTTATCCATGTATGCTTTGATGACACGCCATAATCACGCATGACATTCTATTTACCAAAATGAGGTGTTACATCTGCCCTGTGGGTCCCTGCCCATGTGTGCCCTGCACTAAAGATATCTCAAATTGGCAACAAGACGAAGTGTAACAGCTCATCCATGGTTTGAAATCGTTACTTACTCCGCAAAACAAACATTAAACGCCTGTGATCACTCCTACAACAACTGGATTGGCAGAATCACATGAAACCCCTTTGGCCCATTTTTGAATTTCAAAGTTCAAAGGGCACTTTTGGAAAATCAGTTCATTAGGGGTTTTAGTTCATTTTATTTCTTCTAGAACTTATGACCCTATATATAAAGGGCAGTAGGAGTAGTGTTAGTTTTTGTTCCAGATTTTTTTTATCTAACTCATTGTAATTCCTTTTGAATTTATATGAAAGTTGGTATTCTGTTGAGAAATAATTCCTTTTCATTATTTTAAAGTTGGTTTTTTGTTAAGAAATAAATCTGAGTTCCATGGTTTAACTTATTCATTTGTTGTGAGTTTTGAGTTTTATAATCCTTTTTCAAGAAAATTGAAAAGCTGGTGTAAATTTATGTGTTTGCAAAGTTACCGTTTAACGTTCATGTTATGAGATTTAAGCTTGAGTATTTCAAAGTTTGTGTTAAAAAGTTTTTAAGAAATAAAGTAAGATAACCAGTTTGTTTATCCTTCTTGTGTACTAACCAATCAAGAACACTGTTCTTGGTTGTGTGTTTGTGTTTCTTATTTACACAGGGTCGAAGCTTTTTATTGTTGATATCACATTAGCTCATAACTCAACGGTGTGGAAGTACACCCTTGAGGTAAGTTCAAACTCAATTTTTTTCCAAAGTCTTTTGCTTGCGTGATTGTTGAGATATGTGCTTTGAGTTGGTTAAGATGTGATTCTAATTAGTTGTATAGATGATTTATAACCTTATTCTGTGGTAAACTGGTTCTGTGTAGTATTTTGAACCTAAACTCTTTGCAAAAATTTAGGTTTGATGGACTTAAGGGTGTCTTTGGGACTTCTAAGAAAAGGGTAGGGAACACCAACCCATAATCTTGTTAGACTCTGCACCAATGTATTAGGTCTAGCGTAAATGGTTTTTGCAAAAAGTTTGGTGAGATTAGTTGAAAATTTGGATTTGCAAGTTATGATAAAAATCTGCCAAGTTGTGGTATATAACTGCTAGTGTGTGATTTGGTTTGTGTGATCCTATTATTTTACAGAATTTTTGTTTGCTTGAGTGGATTTGAGAAGTTAAATTAATTGAGAGCTTTGTTTGGAGCAAATGCTCATTCTTATTTGTTATTGAGGTGTTGGTTTTTATTAGTGTAAAATTTTCTGTATTTGTAAATACTTTGTTTTCCTTTGTACTGTAAATGTTTTATGAGTGGTCTAGGTGATCTCAAAATATATAATGGTGATGACCAATTGTGTATGGTTTTGAACACCGAACCTGCATAAACATTTGGATAGGTCTTGTGATTTTGATTTTGAGATAATTAGGTCTGAAACTTTGATTGATTGATAGATTATTTGTTAAGCTTGATTTGCAATTAGGTTAGAACGAATTTGTGAGCTCATGATTAACAGTCCACCATAATGCACCCAAAAGCTAGTTGTAGGCCACTGTTTGAACAAAATAGGGGGTTTAGTCTACTCATAACCAACAGTGGAGATTTTGATGAGTTTTGTGGGAAAGTTGAGTGTGATACCATGTGAATTTGTTTAAGTTTAGGTGTATTTATCTCCACTGTTTGCAGCTTAAGTGTTTTGTGGGCTTATTGAGTTTCCAAATTATTGATAAAGTCCTCATAAAGCTTCTACTTTGGCCACTGTTTGAAATTTACTTTCTGCTTATTTGGTTGTGGCTTGTTTTTTTGCTAATCTATAGCTTTAGTGCAGGCATGTTGTGTTTATTGTGACTCCCCACAAGCAAAACGCTTGTGGGGTGCCCTTTTGTTCCAACAACAAATAAGATAACGAAAAGAAACAAAAAGTGCACTCTCCAGTTTCTGTTGATCTGGTCATTTGTGGCTTGATGAGTTGTTTTAGATTGTGTTTTTTGTCTTTTATTTTGTGTTTATGTGCCTTGTGTGTCCAACAAGTAAAAAACCAAAGCTAGCTCGGTTTCGAACACCCTACCCCTCATGGGGGAGTTAAATGCCTTACCGGTGTGCTAGTTGGTTTATCTTGTTAGCTTCCTACCCCTTTTTCTATTTACCAAATTTCTCACTTTGGCTCCTATAGAAAAAGTCGTAGATTTTCCACCCATTTTCAGCTTATTGAAAATTTTTTTTTATCTCATTTTGATTTTTCTTTTAAAGTAGAATAGGGTTGGGATTTTTCTAGATTAGTTTCCTATTTTCAAAATAGAATAGGGTTGGGATTTTTATGCTTATTTTTTATTTTAAATTCTAGAAAATAGATTTAAAAATAGATTTCAGTAATTAAAAATTTTCAAAAAATATTTTTTGGTTTTTAATAAATGTTCTAAGGTTTACGATAGAAATTTTTTGGATATTGACTTTTATTTAGTTATTTTTATTTTTAGGATTTTCATTTAACTTTAAAATTAAATAATAATTTATAAAATCATTTTCATAAAATTTGGTTTACATATTTTTCTTAATTAGACTTTTTATAATTATTAGGTAACTTTTAGAATTTTTTTTATGTAGTTCGAAAATTTCGTCACGTTTTACGTATTTTACCTTACACGTTTTCATTCAATCTTGGCATAATCCGTTTTTGTTTTCTTTTATTTTCTTCTTTCCAAAAGCGTAATAACTCATTCAACTAAATCTATATTATTTTGCATTTAAACACCATGCCTCCTCGAGAACGAACTGAACGACGAGCATTTACGTTTTCCTAAACGTAGTGTTTAATACTTACCCGCGATATTATTGCTTGTTTTTCCTAAAGCGAACAACTAAAAACCACTACATCAAGTGTATAATAATTTAATTAATGCGTTCACGCTTTTTCAGACCACAAATGTCAAAGATAATTTTGAGATATACTCCCCACCTGATATGGGAGCCGAGTACATGGATGAAGGACAAGGAAATGGATCTCATAACAAAGAGCATCTCTCGAAGCAACATTTGGTTCCTCATCTTATATGTACACGCCCCCGGGATAGGCGAGATTTAGATAAGCAATCTGAGGATAAACATGTACAGGATAATGGCCATGTTGATTATTTTCTGGTTTTTCTGATTAATGTTTGAGTATTATTCACATTGCTATATTAGTGTATTTAATCACCACACTTATTTATTGTCATTAAAAGTTCCATATAACAATAAAAAAACTTACAACAAGCTGATACAAGATAAGGATGTTTTAGATGAGACTACAGAGGATGCAAAACAATCTAAAATGATAAAGGTTCGGCAAGAATTGGGAAGAGATGTCGGTCGAATTACAAGGAAAAGGAAGTTGCGTACAACTCAAATACCACGACATGCCCCACAAAAACCTAAAAAAGTTTTAAAGAGAATGAGGAAGGAGATTTTGCAAGTCGAAATTGGAGATTGTTGGAGAGAAATCCCGCTAACATATTTTACTGAGGTATATATTCTATCAATAGCGGTACATTCTTTTATACATTATTATCTTTTTGAGTGTATAATGATTTAATTACTTTCGGACGCTTTTTCAGACCACAAATACCAAAGATACTTTCGAGATACACTACCCACCGGATATGGGAGTTGAGTACATGGATGAAGGACAAGGAAATGGATCCCACAGCAAGGATCCTCTCTTGAAGCAACCTTCGGTTCCTCATCTTATATGTACACGTTCCCGAGAGAGGCTAGATTTAGATAAACAATATGAGGATAAACATGTACAGGACAATGCCAAGGTTGATTGTTTTCTAGTTTCTCAGGGTAATGATTGAGTATTATTCACATTGCTATATCAGTGTTTTTAATCACCATGCGTGTTTATAAGGAGTGAAATTAAAATGAGAAGAATAAAACGTATTTCGTGTCACATATTTCAGATAATGATGAGAAATTTAAGGATTTCAAAGTCATTAAAAGTTCCATATAACAATCAAGAACTTACAACAAGCTGATACATGATAAGGAAGTTTTAGATGAGACTACGGAGGATGCAGCTCAAATACCACGACATGCCCTGCAAAAAACTAAAAAGGTTTGAAAGAGAAACAGGGAGGATATTTTCCAGGTTTTTACTGAAGATGGCCAAAGAGAAATTCCGCAAACAGATTTTTACCGAGGTACATATTCCATCACCATAAACACTTTTTATTTCAAAGGTGTTTTAAACTTTCCCAAACAGGCTCTATAAATCACCTTTTTAGAAACAACCTGATACTACTAAACCACCATTGGCAAGAAGGCGCTCAAATAGAGGTAAGGAGGTGTTCAAACAAGTTGTGATTGGATATTACCGCAAAATAATCCCTCTAACATCCTGGACCGAGGTATATCTTTCTATCATCCTAATTACTGTTTATTTCAAAAGGAAATTTATACGTCCCTAAACACACACTCGACACAGATTTTAACACTATCGGCATCTATAGAAACTGATAAGACCGGACGGGGCGCCAAAAACCAAAGTGGTTGTCCCTCCGGAGATATTAGACTTTCTGCGGCAAGGTGTGGATCATAAGTATGTCTTTCCTTGGGATGACAAGAATGCATTTGTTGGCAAAGAATTTTTGTCTTAATTGTTGGGTATCAAGCCGCATCGTAAATGTTGGCTTAGTGATTTGGTATGTAACTACTCAAATAATTTAATATATATAATCAAGTTCGTTTGTAAAAATGGTCGTATTCACTTTGTTCTTTATATCAACACTTAAACACATGGATCCGTTACATGTTGAAATTTCTACCAAACAGTGAAAACTGTGCTATTGTTGAAACACACTTTTGCCAAGCTCTCTTAAGTAAACAGTTGTCGCCTGCCTTTTATGTCAACAAGAGCATCAACCTAAAGGCATGGTGGGAGGTAGAAAAGGTTTGTATTCATTTGATTCATAGTTAGGAGTATACTAAAAGCATATATATTTTGGTGTGTGAAGTGAAAACCGATTCGTCGGCCTTCCTACCAAAACTTTTTTCATCCTTTTTTATTCCCTTGCAGTTAAAGTCTCGAGTTTTAGTAATTTTTCTATGTTATGCAGTTTCTTTTTGTTGACTCTGTTGTGCTTTATTCTAGAGTCTTGTAGGTTTATTATTTGAGGAAGTTTTTGAGTTGAATTGTAGGTTTATGTTCCTCTAAATCAACCCGACATACATTAGACTCTAGTGGAGTTTCACATCAGTTCTGGCCTCATTACCTTTTATTATAGCCTTGGGCCAGGTTGCGATCACGAAAAGCGTGTTTGGTGGGTGAAACCGATGAAGGCTATGAGTGCTAAGATTCCAGAGTTGTTGACAGTACACAGAGTGTTTAGAGAAAAGGCATAGATCCACATGGTTATACTATCACTTTTGAGATGGCCAGAAATGTACCGATACAAGGCTCTCATTCTTCGATTGTGGTGTGTGGGTCTGCATTTTTTTATGCAGTCTTGCGTACAATATATCATTGGATGACGATGATCTTGTTCACACAGACTTGGCTTACCGGGAACATTTGATAACTCTTTTTTGGGAGCACAAAAGTTTGTATACAAAATAGTAGGTGGAGCTGAGTGGTTTCATTTCACCCTTTGCAGGAATCGGCTATCTTTAAACAGTTGTTTTCTTTGGCACACTTGAATTATTGTGTTATGTGAATGTAGGAAACTTTTATTAGTAGTTCCCTTATAAAAATTATCGACTTAAGGCTAAATATTTAAGTAGCAGTGCCCTTTTAGAAAATTGTGATTTGTGAAGGTATAAACTTTGAGTAGTAGTTCCCTTTTACAAAATTGTAATGCATATTGAATGTTTGATTTCAACTGCCGTAATGGGTTCCACTAGTCCGAATTTGCAATATTTGAAACAGAAGCTGATCATAATGTTTTTAATTTCATTTCGTGTTTCGGAAGTGTGTGATTCTATATTGTAGCATGATGATTTAAAGTTTAGAATGATTCAGTTAGGATCATGGGTAATGTACACTCCCTTTTGAGTATATGTTGCATACTAGGTATTTCAATAACTCATACCTTAAAAGCTATTTTTATGATCAAGTTATGATAAAAACAAGTTGACTTAAAAAAATGCCCAGACCTTAACTCTGAGTTTAGCATACGTAAACCCTAATTAAACCTCATTAAGGTTATTAATTTATTCGAATAGTTTATGAAACCCTAAGTTTATTTACAGATCCAAAACATTAATTAATCAAAACCCTAATTAATTTAACCTAATCCCACCATATTAATGGTTGCTGTTAGGCGTTAGTCTCTACAGAAATTCGCTCTTGCAAAAATGACCATTTACATCAAGATAATTGATCAAGAAGTAATCGTTTTTTCAATTGTTTGTTAGGCTCTATAAATCTAGCATATATGATTGACGTGTGAATTATTGCTACTGGTGAATATGTTGCTATATATGAAGGAAGAGATGCTCTCAGGTGACTCCGATGGGCTTAAAACATATAAGATAATACTAACAAAATAAAAATCTACGCGGAAGCAAAAAAAAAAGCTTGAGTTTTATTCTTGAACCAACTAAGACCATATAGTTGTATACACGAATAAAGCAAAGACTCAATATATCCCATCAAGCATGAAGTAATGTCTCACACAAATAATGGAGGAATGATATAACATTCTCTTAATACACAAACATCACATATGCGGGAATCACTAATAATAATTTCTGCATCATGCTTAGCATATATGCACAAATCCAAAATCCAAATGCAAATACAACCTTCTTTCATCCTAAATGTCCCAGTCCGACATGAATAGGACCTTTCAAGTTACATTTATTTACTCTAATGCATTCCGACTCCTGAAACCTTCACATCCGGAGGTGGTGTAGGAAGCATAGTGAACGCAAAAATTCCACTTGCTGCAGCCGCAACTGCTCCTACCACAAACGCGGGTAAGTTGCCACCACCGAACATTGCGTCCCATGGTCCACTTAGTACTGATACAACCATCTGTTTAAGAAAGTAGTTAAGTATTGACGATTAAATATGATGATGAAATGCACTAAACAACTGTACTAGTTAGTTTAACCCAATATAATTGGCCCACGGTCCATGGCCCATATTTACATATTTTTTTTCACAAAATGCTCACTAAACCCTATATATATACTTTATAAGAATAGGCATTTAGCTAATTAAACCCTTTAACTTATTAAACATATGAACTTAACTTGTAAAAAGATTTGATAGATTAACAACTTGTTACTCATTTTGATTTTGATAGGTTTTTCATTCAACTCTACCAAATGTGTAGTTGTCATCTCCCCATAATGTAATTATACACCTCAAATTTTGGCCATTAGGAATGGTGACAAAAATCAGGGTCCCGAATTAATTCCTATGGGCCCATCTACAACTCCCATACCATGTGAATTTATATGAGTTAGATACAAGTCAAAATAATGGTGTGGGTAAGAGTAATGTATATGTTGTTTTGGTTTTAGTCAAAGATAAGAAAGCAATGTAACATGTTCCACTTGATTGGCAAAAATTTAAAATTGTCTCTAAAAAGTTATTTGTTTTTAGATGCATATCTGCATGCATACAAAACTCGATGTTTGGACTGTGGGATAGAAAGTCATAAACGAGTCCAATAGGTGACACTACAAGTCTAAAGAAGACTTATGTCGTCATGCTATACTTCAAGAACATTGTGGTCCATCTTTTGTCAAAAGTTGTCAATGACAAATTCCACACAAAATTACAAGTGAGAAATTTGGATTTTTGGTAACAAAAGTTCAAATTTTGATTCGTAGTATATCGTAAGGTCTTTAATACACTATCCTCTAAATTACCCTATTTAGATATTCACGGGAAACTAGCTAAATGTTATTGTCGTTATTATGTATTGTAATGAGTTGGATGCTGGAACAAGATTCTTTACCTGAGGTATGACTATTGCAAGATTAAGAACACCAAGCGATAAACCTGCGATATTAGAATGATCAAAGGTTAATGAGATACAAACACAATAGTTTTTTTTTTAACCCGGAAGGAACTATTTTTGTGTTTTATTTTACCTTGTCCGGCTCCGGAGTTGTTAGAAAATATTGACGCTAGAGCACAAGGAACACTGAAAGTCACCTGAATAATACCAAAAAACAAAAGTTACTAAAACTAATCTGTAGTGGACATGTATGTATAAAAGAATAAGAAGAGGACCCATGTCATATGGTTTAAGTAGTAACTAAGTATACATTAATTTAAATGGCAAAGGATGATGATACGTTGATATTGTTATAATACTTGAAGCAACGTGTTAATAATGAATTGAATACGAAAAGGAAACTAATTACAAACATACTTTTGCTTAAAGGTTAAAACTTGTTTGATAAACTATAGAAAAGCATAAAAGACATGAAACAACAACTTTAATTAAATCATTTTTAGTAAAAAGTTAAATCGATTCCTAGAATAACAAGTTTTGAATATATACGTTTTCACAGAATATGTTCTGATGATAGGATTCTTATCCGTTGTCACAGAATATGTTCTGATAATAGGCAAATTTTATATTTGGATTACTTTTATAAATTGTTTCATTACTTTTTATCTTGTGAAAATTAGTGAATAATTGTCTTAAGATATACCATAAGAAATACAGATATAATTCTAAATCAGTACAAGTCGTTCTAACTTATAAACAACTAACCACGAAATTTAAACATCAAACTAGTCATAAATTCATAAAAAAAAATAAAAAAAGGTTAAAAAAAGAAAGTTATGATTTTAAATTGAGCTTTTTTTATATAAAAGGAATTGATTTAAACACTCTCAAAATTAATTGGAACAATCACATATACAAACACTTAAAAAAATAAAATTTTAGAATACCAAAATATTTAAGGCATTTTTTGAAATATTCCAATCAATTTTAAATATGTACAAATTATTTCCGTTCATATAAACATCAAAGTTACTAGGTGATATTTTATTTACCCAAATTGCTTTTAAACTGCAGAGACCAATTCAGGGAACAACCAATATTCAATTATAACTTCATATTTCAAAGACTATTTTTCTACTATCTGTTTGACTAGTATTGAATTCGGCATGTGGAAGAAAAACAAAGAGTTGAAGTAAATACTCACTGCAAGTGGTGCACCAAGGACAGCAAAAATAGCCAAAGCACCCGACTTAACACCAGAGCTTGGTGGCTGAGTGATTGTGGTACCATCCGCCAACGTCGTAAACTCCCTAGAGGACTCGGCCATCTTGGTCACTAGAACTGTCATGGCTAAGCACACTGCTAGAAGAAAGTTGATACCACCCCATAGCCTCTTCACACCACCTACTAATCTAGCCAACTGCTCTATTCCTAGCGATGCAAGCCCGGATACAACCGAGTTAAGCATCAAACCCAAAGCACCAGCTCGAACACCCCGGTTGTATAGCTGCCCTGCTTGTCCATCACCTACTGTACCTCCATACACTTCTTTGCCCATCCAGTCAGTATCGAATAGCAAGAATGGGAACCATGCAATCCAGTTCAAGCACGTTACAAGCAACAAGATCCACATGGGACGTGATAGTTCTTTCAAAGCAGCAAGCATTTCACCGAAGAAAACGAGTTGTTTAGTGGACGATTTCTCGTCAACTGGCTCGGGTATAAAAGGGTCTTCAGATACAGTGGACATGGCTATAACAGTTATGGTTACTAAAAGAGCTATGGAGATGAAGAAACATGTTTTTAGGTTTGCGCAATAGACATCACAGGCGTCCGTTTTGGTAAAAGGGACGATCCTGTAAAGATGGGTGTAGGAACCTGCGGCATAACCCAAGACATTTCCTACACCCATAAAGAAAGCAAACAAAGCGTTGCCAGTTCGAATTCTGCTAGAATTGGAACCAGCTAAATCAGCCAACAAGGCCCTGCATGGGCCTTGAAGGGTGTTATTAGCCACGTCCAGGATCCAGAAGCCAACGACGAAAATACCAATGGCACGGGGTTTAGCTTTGGCGCCAATTTGATCACCGGTGGAGACACCAATGTCAGCAGCATAGCCGATGAGAAAAACGGCTATGGCGACAAGGAAAGCACCACCAGCAATAAAGGGACGACGGCGACCGAAGCGAGAAGTGCATCGGTCGCTGTAGTAGCCAACAACAGGCTGAACAATCATGCCAGAGATAGGGCCGCAAAGCCAGATAAAAGAGGACCAGGTATGAGGGACACCAATGAGTTGGACATAAGGGGTGAGTAAAGAGAGCTGAAGTGCCCAACCGAATTGGACACCTGCAGCAATTGCGGCAACCATTATGATTTGCCAAATAGGCCTTTGTGGTGGTTCATGATGTTGCACTTGCAACGGAGCTCTTGCTGCTGCTGCTGGTTGCTTATCACTCTTCATGGATGTGTCCATGTTTCACTACTCAAATACAAATACAAATACAAATTGAAGTTTGTTTGGTTTGGTTTGTGTGAATTATGGGAGGAGAGTAAGGAGGGTATTTATAAGCACCATCTTGGCGGCTAATAGAATCCATGACGTCAATCGTATTATTGGGTGGGTTCTTCTTACCAGTAACACTTTTTCATTTGGATATAACTACTACTATGACTGCCTAATTATACACAACCTTACTATCCATACCAAAACACTTTTCTAGTCACACTATCAGTAGAAAGTTTTAACTAAGTAAATAAAATAGGTATATTACTCATTCTATTTCTAAATAAGTATCAGCTGTTAGATTTTTGCTGTCATTTTGTTTTAATTTTGACTTTAGATTAGTTTGCACGTTTTATCTAATAATAGATAATACATATTATAACAATAAAAATACATTTAAAACTTAATTCACTAATATATTTTGCATAAAAATTATATAACACAAACATAATAATTTGAAATCAAAATTAATCGAAAATAAATTTAAATGTCAAAGATAGATATTTATTCAAAGACGGAGTATTTCTTTAGCTAAATTTCTTTTTACGTTATTCTGTTAAACATAAATTTTATCATTAGGTAACGTATCTATTATATTTTATAAAAGAATATGTGCGCTTAGAATTGACACATTAATATTATTTATAGTAGTATCATAGATTGTCTTTACCTGTTTCTGATCGTATAAGTATCATATGAAAACAATAAAGTAATTTTTGATATTAGGTAGGAGTAATAATTTGAA